>JAWPHD010003115.1:0-228325 GCA_037043455.1 Cyrtodaria siliqua | reverse complement strand
AATTAAAGTGACAGAAGTCACATATTTACCTTACATTAAAGGTTATTGGTGCAATAAGTTAGTTATTGTATGTTTACAGTAACATAAAGTGGTAGAAGTCACGTACCATAGTTAATCTAACACTAAAGGTTATTAGTGCAATGAAATAAGTATACTTAACGTATATATAACACCAAATACTGAAGTCCAGTAAGTTATGTATTGGATGTTTGATAAAAAAGGAGTTACATATTAACATTAAAAATCATGCAAAAAGTGAAACAGAATTATACTAATTAACAAGGTTCATACAGCTTTAACAAGTCCTTAAATTTCAGAAGTAGCCTTTAAAAGTCCTTAAATCTACTCCAGCCTTAAAAAGTCCTTAAAAAATCCTTAAATTCTGACAAAATACCATTAAAGGTCCTTGAATTTCATAATCAGTCGATTAATTATACAAGAGGAATAATATCTGAATAATATCTTAGTTTAAAAACAATTGATAAAAAAAAATAATCGCCGATAATATTATGAGTTAAACCGGGCCTTAAAAATGGGTTATTAGGGCCTTAAAAGTCCTTAAAAAGTCCTTAAATTTCATAATGATAATTCTGTATGAACCATGATTAAGGAGATCTCTCGATAATGTTTCAATAAGGCAAACATTTAAATACAGGAAAGCGGATTTTGGTAACAGCGCAGATGTTTTGCTATAACTCCGCACTTATTTATAACCACTAGTGTAATGGTTACCATGTTATTTCTCTGGATGCTGCACTTTCCAGATGTTTAAGTGATTGGAACTTGTGTTTAATTCTGTTTTAATGTAAAGTGCCACATATGTCAGGTTTAATTGGATTGACAGGCATTGTGACTAATTATGACATGAACTTGACATTGGAGAGTTAAAATTGGTCATTTAATACTCTCCTATAGCTTATATGTCAACAAAATGTGACCAAATGTTAATTTAAGTTGAACATTCAAAACTCTTTGTCATGTCTGCAAGCCTTTTTAAAGTCACTCACCCGCCAACAGCACGCTAATGTTACAACATATGCGCACCGCGTCAAATTCGACGAGCGATAAAGTATATATAAAACTAACATATAACTGCAAATCCTAACTAGAAATACAATATAAACATGAAAACCGGCTAGCCAAAAACATCGCCTTCTTGTTATTGCTTGAAGCTTCGAATAAAAAGTTACCAACTCTAAATTCATTTCACACATAATCATGTGCGGGTATTTTATGAACCCGTGGATACATAATTTTTATACAGTTTTAATTTGCACATGGGTAGAGTTTGTAAGAACGGTTTTATAGCTAAATCTGGCGCTTGTGTTGCTTTAACTGTTGAAGACAACTAATTTACTGGTATGTTAAAGTCTCGTGGGGAAACGGTATTAAGGAAAATAATAATAGTTTTATTCACCACTCTCTGATATTGCCTTTCCATTGTAATTGTAATTTTTATCTCAGCGTGTAGTTACCAGGATGCGTTAAAGACACATTCACCGTCAACTTTTTTTATCGATCAAAACCTTGTGCTTTACCGCCACAGACCGCGGAAGAATGTCTGACACTTCATCTCATATCCCTCTGAGGTTGTTGTCCTAATATACCCTAATATGATGTATCCAATCCAATGTCGTTTCATGTTTAAACATCAATCAAGCAGGTGCAATTAAAGTGAGTGATGTTATTGTGCTTCTTGCAGAATTTAATCAACTTGGCAGAATTGAGATTTGGAACTAATGTACTTAATTTCCATAATAGTGTTCTTATAATGGCATCTCTGTCATCTCTGTCACTGCATTATTCACAAGGGTTGGAGACATCATTGAAGTTGCACAGATGGAGGAGTGATTGCAAAATTATTGTAACTGTATATAAATTTTTAAAAAAACTTACGATAATTTTGTGTTGAGCCCTGGATATGCAACCATTGTATGACATACAACTGAAACTGTTACCATATGTACTTTATATACTGCATTTCCCCTAATAGTAGCCTCTCTCCTAATAGAAGCCTCTCTCCTAATAGTAGCCTCTCTCCTAATAGTAGCCTCTCCTAATAGTAGCCTCTCTCCTAATAGAAGCGACCCCACTCCCCCCACACCTCCCCAACATCTCCCCCACCCCCACACCTCCCCCACACACCCCCCACACCTCCACCCCTCACAAACACACACACACACCTTTAAAACTTCTTCTTCGATGAATTTTCGATCTTTTGCATAACCCTAATAAACAAACAAGCAAAAAATGTTGATAAGATGTTTCAAAGCAACCTCTCCCCTCACCCACCTCGCCACAAACAATTCAATGAATTTTCTAATTTTTTTATAACCCTAATAAGTAAATCAAACAAAACAAAAAGCTATTTTAATTTTGTAAGAGCTGTACTATTAGGGAAAATGCGGTAATATGCAACAACTGTCAATTCACCATTGTATAATATACAGCACCGGCTGATCAGTAATGGTGGTATGTTGACAGATGAGACGTCTGATCAGTAATGGTGGTATGTTGACAGATGAGACGTCTGATCAGTAATGGTGGTATGTTGAGAGATGAGACGTCCGATCAGTAATGGTGGTATGTTGAGAGATGAGACGTCTGATCAGTAATGGTGGTATGTTGAGAGATGAGACGTCTGATCAGTAATGGTGGTATGTTGACAGATGAGACGTCTGATCAGTAATGGTGGTATGTTGACAGATGAGACGGCTGATCAGTAATGGTGGTATGTTGACAGATGAGACGGCTTTCTGGTTATTAAGTGGGTGGGGTGCTGAAACTGGAGATGAAGTGCTGGTAAATAATACTCCTATCTTAAATTAAATCATGACATGGCTGGACTAGAAAACTTCACTTAGAACTGCTTTGTCACTTTCTTGTTTCAATCTAGTTTAAGTGGTTAACTGTTACATAGATTGGGGTAGATAGATAGATAGATATATTTATTTCGGCAAATATACAGACATACAGGGTTATAATAAACAACACAATGCATAAAATAAAAATATAAATGCATGCATGAGATATAAACCATGCTTTGTACACGTAAACCATGCTTTGAACACATAAACCATGCTTTGAACAAAATAGATTGTGGTAAGGTTAAAGGGACACATTGCAGTCCTAGTTTAAACTTATTTATTTTACATCGATTGTAACAAAAGCTATATGAACTTACTTGAATCACTCTCGATGTCTTCCTGGGTAGAACCAGTACTAAGCAATGCAGATAAAGTGTCTTGCTCAGGGACACATCGCATACGGCAATGTCGGAAATCGAACCCACGACTTTTGGATCATGGGTCCAACGCTCTACCACTAGACCACAGCGCTCCACTGCACTGCAGTCTTGAAGGATTTATCAAGCATTGAAATTAGCATCTCGATTTATTACTCTAGTATCATTTTGATCTTTTCAACTTAAGCTTGCATATAATTAAATAAAATATACTAACCTTTTGAGTATCTTCAATTTTGTTTCGTTATTCTACCATACAGTACAGCTCACGCGAAGCCCACACTTTACTCTTTCACGCCGAGTGAGGAATTTACAAATCGCGTAATTACGCGGAGTTTCGATGATAAAACTACGCGGAGTCGGAAAAGCTTCTCGGCGTACTTACGCCACGAAAGTACGCCACTATATATACTCCGCGTAGACAAACTCGGAGTTCGAAACTGCACAGGTAAAAGGTGCAACTTTTTCTAATTGCAGTCATTTTAATGCATAATTATTCAATAACTTTAGAAAAAATCGAAGCAGAAGACTTTTGTTTTGTTTTGGAAAAGCGGATGTGGGAAAATTAGAATGCCCGGATTATGTATATTGGGTCACGACAGTTATATGGCGGTTACTATTACCGGCTTCGCGGCGACTGAACATAAAATTCAATTAGTAATTATTACACTGGAAATTATAATTTTGTTTTTAATTAGTCTTCCTTTAACAAATTTTACTATTCTGATGTTTATTATTACATCGATGGGTTCTTTAGTCAGAAATAATCAAAAAAATGGTAAAGAATTCCGGGTCATAAACCCGTTATTAGTGCCGCCTTGTTAAAAGATACATACATGGCCAAGGATTATGGGTATTTAGTATTTATGTCGGTAGGAAAACTGTTGACTTTCGGACAACAAAAACGAACAAAACTTGTGATTAAATGCATTAAAAGTTTGAAATACGTATTTGTTTCGAAATTTATTCATTGTATTTATCAGTCGTGTCAACTCTGCACATAAAAGATGCACTTGGCATTTATGTCGGTAGGAAAACTGTTGACTTTTTATGTACTTTTTTCTGGCGAAGGATTGCTTTTTCAAGCGCGATATCAGACAAGTTGAAAAGTTGTCGGAAAATTCAGTTTTTTTCCCAATAATAAATCACCACAGGTGTGCACTCGTGGTTAATTCGATTCTACGCGGAGTAACTCGGAGTGTGTGACTCGACAATGGTGTACTTTCGCCGCGTGAATTCGCCGAGTACAAACACCGACTCCGCGTAGATAAGCGCGAAACTCGATACGACCAAACTCGGCGAATCGAGTAAAGTGTGTGTTTCGCGTGAGCTGTACTGTAGGTTTAACTGTATTATTGGGACAATCATTATAATCAACAATTAGTAATATGCAAAAAAAAAAATGCTTTGAACTATTAAAAAAATATATGCAGGTATGTAGAAAAACAAATGGGATGCCGCAAGTTAAAAATAATCAAGATTGCCAAGTGTCCCTTTAATGTGTTATTAGACAGCTGATCTTTTGTAATTGAGGTTGGTTGAAGAAAGCGAACAATGTTGGCAAGGGTTGTCAACACTTTTTAGGATGTTTATCTAAGGTTTATTTTAAATTAACAAGTTCAAAGCCAGAGTTTTTGTAACTGTTTATATGTTATTTTGTTCTAAGGTTTGAATTTCCAGTCCGACTTTTTGTCGGTTTATATGATCGTTTTTTCATTGTTTATCAACAAGTTGTCACTCTTTAGGTCTTAAGCTAGCTATTACTTTATAGTGAGTCTCCAGATTATTATTTTTTTATATTACTTATAAATTCTCACTATTTTATATTGCATCTGGGCACATGAATACGACATACATTCTTAGTGAAACCTTAATATTTGATAAAACTATGAAGTGTAGAATATTTTGAGGAAAATAAATGTGGCATTATTGCCCATTATGCAAAACAATGGTACTTCTAGTGAAGTTAGCAAGAGATGTAAGATGAAACGTTAACTCATGTGTAATTATATTAAAAGTCTGTACAAGGTGGAACACAGTGCTTGCTCACCGCAGTGGCAGCAGACGTGACAAAATTGCTCACTGCAGTGGCAGCAGACGTGACAAGGTTGCTCACTGCAGTGGCAGCAGACATGACAAAATTGCTCACTGCATTGGCAGCAGATGTGACAAGGTTGCTCACTGCGGGGGCAGCAGACGTGACCGCGGTGGCAGCAGATGTGACAAGGTTGCTCACTGCAATGGCAGCAGACGTGACAAGGTTGCTCACTGCAATAGCAGCAGACGTGACAAGGTTGGTCACTGTGGTGGCAGCAGACATGACAAGGTTGCTCACCGCAATGGCAGCAGATGTGACAAGGTTGCTCACTGGCAGCAGACATGACAAGTTTGCTCACCTCAGTGGCAGCAGACGTGACAAGGTTAATTTTGCTCGCCGCAGTAGCAGCAGGCGTGACAGGGTTTCTCACTGCAGTGGCAAAATACATGACAAGTTTGCTCACCACAGTGGCAGCAGACATGACAGTGTTGCTCTCTGCAGTGGCAGCAGACATGACAAGGATATTCACCGCATGACAAGTTTTCTCACTGCAGTAATATTTTACCTTGGGACTATTGTCATTTTCATTGTTGGATCATTCCAGGGGAAATTTTGATCTATATTTAATATCTTGCAGCTGCTATGGTGTATAGCTAATTAATTCATGGTGACCTTCTTGATGAATTATAAATACCTAGGTGGAAACTGTATAGCATCTGGACATACTGTTATATATATTGTAACAATTCTATGCATGTTGTATTTGTCCATATAAGCACCCTTGGGACTTCAGTATTTCTGGGAAGTTAAGAAATATTACATTTCTTTGTGAATTGAGAACTATCTCAGTGAAATATAATAACTCACTTTTTTTTTTTATATTTTTATAAAATGGTGACCATCTGTCAAAATCTGGTTGGGGCTTGTCCTTTTTTGGCATATTTTACTATATAATTAATTCGGGACCTGTCAAGATCAATTCAGGGCCATCCTGTCATATTTTCCAGGACTCACTGAGAGCAATTATAATTACTTAAATTACAATTAACTTATAGGGGCGGGGTTTTCGGGACGAATACGGTAAATTGGTTTGAACAAATTGAGAAAATGTTATTATTACTCTGTTATTTCAATTGCAAGCTGGACAGTTGATTTAATAAATCTACCTGGATATAAACGAAAATAGGTGAAGGTTTTTATTACATTTTGCCTTTGGTGGATAAAAATAAATACAAATACAGTATGAAATAACAAGAGAAGTGACTTGTTTTGACGCCCTTAGTACCATAAAAACGTGTAAAACATTGTGTCGACATAGGAGGATGTATGTAAAATTTGAAGCATGAAGTTGCTGGATACTCTGGAAAATAATTACTGTGAATTCAGGAAATAAGCGGTAGAGAGCTGGACAGTTAGCTTGGCAGCCTGCAATGTTTTTTGAGTTCTGAAGAAAATTAACTACTATTATGGTGTTAAATGAATAAATAATTCATTGTGTCAAGGTTAACGTTGAAAGTAAACAAAAGTACTAGATTTTGGATTAAATTTCCCAATATCTCCATTTTCGATATTGACTGTTAGCCTTATGAAAGGACTGAAGGTGAAGGTTTCTTTGTTTTACGTGATTATTTTAGAATCAAAGTGAATTGAAAATCTATAGAACATTGATCGCGGATGTTGGCCGGAAATTAAACTGATTCGCCAGATATGACAGAGTTTATCAATGATTGGCTAATTGTCCGTGAGACAAATTTTCTGTTAATTTTGGTCGCAATGAAGAAGTAGGTGTGGTTATAGAATTTGTATATTTCGGACATTCATCTTTTTTTCCTTCCATGTCAGGTCTTGGTTATATAATTTGCTTAATTTTTGTTGTCAGTTATAATGCCTGGTGAGACACTGGATGTAGGAAACATACCACAAGGATACAACTTTTTATATAATGGACTGTTTTTTCTTTCAATTAAGACCATTCTATTTTAATATGTGACAAAGGGAGTAACTCGCAGGCTGATCAGGGTTTACAGTGGACACAAAGGCTATTATAGTCGTGCTTAGCGAGTTAAAAGTTGAAAGCGCATTTTAGAATCACACTTAAATTGCCAAGTAACTCAGATATTCCTAATTTATTTTGATAATAAGGTATGCAATATTGGATAAAGCCAAGCTTAATCTGAGGCAGTGTGAATTCTGATGTATCAAACCCCCTATGTGTGAGGTCATTGGTTTGATCCACAGTCGGGTCATACGAAAGACTTCATAAAAATGGTACTGTGCTGAATATCTCCTTTCCTCGACATTCAGGATATGTGGTACCGGGTGGGGTATCATTTCCTATTGTATTTCAACGTGGCAATTAACACTATAAAGTGAGCACTGAACTTACTGCTAGAAATATAGGCACCCTCGTGTTATGACTGAACAATTTCTCAAAAGCGACATTACAAATCCCATACATACTCGTGTATCGCAAATAGTATAAGGTACTGTCAAAAAAAAAAGAAAAAAAGAAAAAATGAATACATAAATTTAAATTTAAAAATTAAAATTAAACAACACGTTAAATGGACGCAAATTCTCACTTGGTTCAACTGGTTATGTTTCAAATTCATTGATAATACCTTGTATTCAAGGTACCCGTATTTGAGTATTTGACTTCGTATCGGCCGAATCATCAAGTTTCAGCATCTGAAAGCTTGAGGTGTTAGATTTTCTTCATTATGTACAGGGCACCTTTTGTGATTTTGCATTGTTGATTGCCACACTCCATTGACAGGTCTGAAACATGTTGATGGAACTGCGGCTCACGTCCCTCCGATATCCAATAATATTGTGGTCGTTGCAGAGCGATAATTACATGTTGAAGAACGAAAATCATGCGGTGTGACATGGGTTTAGTAATAAAGGCGTGAACAAATTGAATTACTTGGATGAGAGTTGGTGGTAATTAATGAGTTGTAAAAGTGAGATTTTCATATTTTTATGGTGAAGTTATTCTTAAAAAAAAGGCAAAAGGCTGGTTTTAAATATTTTAAATGCAATATTGTTTAAGAGCGGAACAATATTGCTGATTTGAATTTGATATCTGTTGTGTGTTATAGAAACACTAGGGGTGGATCATGTCTCAGGAATCAATCGTTCACAAAGTGTCACTGTAACGTAGTGCAGGGACAGCAATCTTGGAGGGAGATGAGAGGGAATATAGGATGACTGTATAATGATTGTGCGAATTAAAATGCAGAGTGAATTAAATAAATATGAAACATTATTAATGCAACATGCTTGATGAAACGGTTATGAAACAAATATATTGGAAGAAATTCTTAAATAAGGCCAAGTTAATTTAAGTTAATAAGTAATATATTTATATACAATATTAAATAGTGTTTTAATAATTTGTTTGTATATATATATATTTCAAGTTTCAAGCATGACTTTGAACTCGGATTTTAAAACTGCAGCATATTTCAAATTCTGGTTCAGTAGTGATATGGAACTGCAGTAATGAAATTGTGATGACAGTCTGAGTATCAGTTATGTACAGACAAGTAAGAAGGATATATTAATAGTTTCGAAATGAAAGATCTTGGAAAGCTATGCGGAGGATGTTTCGTTCATGCTGACTCTCCAGACGTGGATCAGGCACCATTAAATAAACCGGTAAATGTGTAGATTTATCTTATTTCATCATCACCATCATCATCATCATCATCGTCATCATCATCAACAATCATTATTTCACCAATCATCATCATCATCACCATCATCATCATAATCATCATCACCACCATCATCATCATCATCATCATCATCAATCATTATTTCACCAATCATCATCACCATCATCATCATCATCATCATCATCATCACCATCTTCATCAGCATCATCATCACCATCATCATCATCACCATCATCATCACCATCATCATCATCACCATCATCATCATCATCCTCATCATAATCATCATCATCATCATCACCATCATCATCATCATCATCACCATCATCACCATCATCACCATCATCATTATCTTTAACAATCATTATTTCACCAATCTTGACCACAACCACCACTACTTAAGACTTAATGGAAACATAATAATTCATATGATATATCTGTCCAGAAACAGAGTTATCAATCTTGTTGATTAAATACACCATCACATAAAGACAATAACATCAAAAGGGCCTACTACATAACACCAAATATGGAGATGGTTTGAGGAGTGATTGAATGACAAGCAGCAGTTCCCTGGGGGGCTGTACATCTTGTTGATATCTCCGTGGTTGACATGTTAATTAGCTGTGATCTAGATCTCCATTAATTGCATGTTTTACACGTTATTTACGACATCATGCACACTGTGTGGGTTCATTGTGAGAAAGCCCCCAAAAATCGGTATTTTTGAAAATATTTTAGTAATGTTTTTTCTCCGAACAATTTTTTATTTTTTTATGTGTAATGTTGTGTATTAAAAAAAATTAATTTGTTATGTTTGTGCACAAGTAGTATGATGTGGTTGACTAAGTTTGGAAAATGAAAAGTTAATTTAAACTTAATTCGCTTCAGCAGATGCAAATGAGTTTTAACTACACAAACAACTATTTGGAAGGCCTGGTTTAATAGTCAAAAAAGATAGTCTGTGTTAAGAGGCCAACTGGTTTATATATGTTTTTGGTTTGTGCATTGTGTAGATGCTGAGTTGTAGTCAGTCAAATAATTGAAAGTGTATGCCCACTGACAGTTGGCTGTCATTAGGAGATGAGCTCTTCCATTCCACATAATCCCTAATTGCCTTATTTTCTTTCTGCCTATAGTACTTTTCCTGCCCTTATGCTGTCCATCACCACCTTCTGCACCCTTGTAACATGACGTGCTAGAAGTACACATCAGCATAGAATACAATTGTTCACATGATTATAAGGGATACGTGTCCATTAGCGTGTGCATTACAACACATATAAGCTATTCACTGTTACCATGTGTAATTATAAGACTGCATTATCAAAGTGAAAAATGTAAAGGAACTGTTGCTACCTTACCATTAGCAATAATGAAAACCATAATAATGAAACTAAAAAAAAAGAAAAAAATGCAAGTCAGCAGGTTTGAACCCTCCCTTTCCCGGCACTTAACAGGACGCCTCAATCAACTGCGCTATAGAGGCTAGAGAATGTTTCGTTGCTAATATACATATAATAATAATGACTATATGCTACATTTCAGTGGACTGGTTTACGAAAACGTCATTTCAGCAAGTGAAATGGTAACCTTTCAACATCACAAAATATGTGTTTATACCATTCAAGTTATTTAGACCAGTTCACTAGGAATTGAAGTTGTAATGCATGCTTATCTCCAACTATATGATTCACAGTCTGTTAACCATAGACAAACACAGAAACCGTATAAAGATCAGCTGCCAAACAAAAAACTGTTTTTCTTATTCTGTAGATGTATATATACTGAGCAAAAATAAAAAGCAACCCTTTTACGTTCCCTTATTATATAGACAGAAAAACAGGAAATAATAAATGAAGCATATAGAATAATTTGATTGACCACCTCCAATAGTTTGAAAAGTTCAGTACACAAGGGAGTTATCTCCCTTTTTCTTAAACCATACATTATTGGTAAAAAACACATAAAATCTACAAACATTACCTCAATTTTTCCAAGACAATATTCTCTATAAGTTACTTTCAAAAAAAATCACAGAAAAACAACACCGATTGTGAAGGTACCAGCTTTTGATGATCAAAAATCTTCAAATTACTTCCCTTTAAGGTTTCCATAGCATCCATAAAAGAGTATTGCTTGGCAAAATTGACACTGTTTAAAGGAATATTTAGTACTCGGTGAAGTGTGCTTAAAAACATCAAACATTATTTAATTAAAGCATTGTTCAAGCTGTCCTACGCCCTCAAAAACTGGCCTATGGGAATACCAGCAAATAAATGGGGTACTTTTTTATTTTTTGGTGAGTATAGTCAAAATAATTTCACACTCACCTGGCTGTTTACAAATAATTATATTATTTCAATTAAGTGAAGAAATTTTTTTTGTGTCCCTTTACAATCTAATTCAGAAACGATTTATTTACTTGCCATTTTATTGTATAAATCGTTTTTGAATTGTACAAATAGATTTTAAAGTCAACATTATAATAAGATGCTTTTTTATGTTAGGTAATGTTAGCAAGCATGCACTATCACATTCTATGTGTGAAATTTGGCAAATCGGATGTGAAAAACGAATGGGTCCCTTTGCAAAAATGTAAATTGAGTGTGTCCTGTCAATCTAGATGGAAAAGGTAATGATAACATTTGTGGAAAATGTGGTTTTAATGGAGAGGGTGGTAGTGTCAATGTCAGTAATTACAGAGATGAAAGAGAAGTTGAGACTGTCTGGTTTGTATGGATGATAGTACACCTGTGGCCATGTAGGGTTCATGTGACATTGAATGGTGAACAGATTAAAGTAACTGAATCCACTTTTTGCCCACATTTTGTTTAATTTTTAGTGCAAAAAAATTATGATCTCAAAACAAACTTAAGTCTAATCAGAATTAATTAGATAACCACTTCATGAGCAGGAGCCATTCTAACATAACCACTGACCCTGGAGCCAGTCTAACAATATAACCACTGACCCTGGAGCCAGTCTAACAATATAACCACTAACCCTGGAGACAGTCTAACAATATAACCACTAACCCAGGAGCCAGTCTAACAATATAACCACTAACCCTGGAGCCAGTCTAACTATATAACCATTGAGCCTGGAGCCAGCCTAACTATATAACCACTGAGCCTGGAGCCAGTCTAACTATATAACCACAAACCCTGGAGCCAGTCTAACTATATAACCATTGAGCCTGTATCCAGTCTAACTATATAACCACTGAGCCTGGAGCCAGTCTAATTATATAACCACTGAGCCTGGAGCCAGCCTAATTATATAACCAATGAGCCTGGAGCCAGTCTAACTATATAACCACTGAGCCTGGAGCCAGTCTAGCTATATAACCACTGAGCCTGGAGCCAGTCTAGCTATATAACCACTGAGCCTGGAGCCAGTCTAACTATATAACCACTGAGCCTGGAGCCAGTCTAACTATATAACCACTGAGCCTGGAGCCAGTCTAACTTTATAACCACTGAGCCTGGAGCCAGTCTAACTATATAACCACTAAGCCCGGAGCCAGTCTAATATTCTGGGTGATAAGTTAATTGATTTGACATCTGTATTACTGCTTATGGCATTCAAACTTGCATACATATGTAGTATGTATGATCTGACAGGTCGTTCACACCAAGATCAATTAACGTTAGTCCCTCATGTCACACCTATCAGTATGGAGGTATTAAAAAGTTTATATATGTTAAACACAAACTATTGACACTATTTCAGAATGTAGAATTGATATCATCTGAACTAATCATTTATTTATTTTTTTGCTGCTTTTGCTTTCTTAAATTTGCTTTTGAGGTGAGAAAATAGGCAAGAGAGATTTGTGGACAATTTTGGTAGGTGGAAGGGTAAAATCTGTGATTTATGAGTATTTTGATAGGCCTGCACTATTGTCATATTAATTACATGTGAGATTGATTTGGGTGTCAGGCACACAAGATGTGTGATTTATAACACCTCTAAAACCATCCAAGTGGACTGTGTGCCTTACTTTTGTATAAAGAAAGATAATTACTCTTTTTTGTATAAAGGGAGTTAATTACTCTTTGTATAAAGGGAGGTAATTACTCTGTAAAAAGGGATGTAATTACTCCTTGTAAAAAGGGAGAAGGGAGGTAATTATTCTTTGTTTAAAGGGGAGGTTATTACTCTGTAAAAAGGGAGGTAATTACTGTTTGTAAAAAGGGAGGTAATTACTCTGTAAAAAGGGAGGTAATTACTCTGTATAATGGGAGGTAATTACTCTTTGTATAATGGGCGGTTATTACTCTTTGTAAATAGGGAGGTAATTACTCTTAGTAAAAAAGAGGAAATTACTCTGTAAAAAGGGAGATAAATTACTCGTTTTGACTGGGATGTGAGGGATTTTAGTTCACACAATTGTGTGCCCACACACTAACACAACCACCCCCCCCCCCCCCCCCCCCCCCCCCCCCCCCCCCATTTTGTGAAAGATGGCCATAAAACTTACATTTCAAACCAATAATGCCACGCGTGTTACATAAATAATTTGTATTTGCGTAAAATTTTGACCATTTGCATAACCGCAACACCATATATACGTGTTGTAGTAATATATATATATATATATATATGTAGAATTTGTAGTTCATATATATATATATATATATATGTAGAATTTGTAGTTCATACAAGTTTTATTGCATTATTAAACATAGATAAATATTAATAGCACTGTTCACGGATGATCGTTCGTTCGTCCGTCCGCCCGGATTAAATAGAGATTATTTAACTGCTAGGATCGATTATAGGGAAATTCATCGCGCCGGAGTTATTGCCCTTTAATTGATAAAAATTGCCGAATTCTGTCCGTCCACAGCCATATCTTGCAGTTGTACATAGACTTATAATTAGGGAAACACTTTAAAAATCTTCTTCTGAAACTACAAGAGTCAAAGGTTTGATATTTTGTATTTACCCTCAGCTTATGGTCCTCTACCAAGTTTGTTCAAATGGTGACACTGGGGTCAAATTTGGCTCTGCCCTTGGGTCACATGTCAAACTTGGTTTGAGTGTTTATATTAATGAAAGTTTGATTTATTTTAAAGCTAGCAAACTTGAGCCAAATACATCCCTCCCCCTGAAATAGCAAGATCATCTGATAGTAGCAGAAGTAATGAGATGAAGTAATCAGATTGATAAATATCACATGTCCAGGTAATTAAAAGTAATTGTTGATATACAATTCTACAATTTTTGTATATTAAATTTATTACTACATTATACACACCTGCTAATATCACACCCAGTCCAGTCCTTCAGTCCCACTATAAAAGACATTGCCTTAAAATGGTAGATATTGGAATTTATGAAGGCTCAAGTACATGATTTATACTAATTTAAAAAAAATCCAAATACATTCCTTCCACTCGAGGATAATACATCGGCGGGGGATATCAGTTCATCGAATTTGCTTGTTAATATTTAGTGATTATGAATATTCTTTCACTGCATGAGAAATCACAATCTTTCACCTCGTAGAAATGTAATAATAATGTTTCAGCCATCAAAAAAGTGCTGAAGAGAATTTCATGAAACTTCACACAAAATTAATATTAATCACATTGAAAAGGTGTGTCACACGAATCAGGTCAAAGGTCATGGTCACACTTTGAGGTCAACGATCAGATAAACTTCGAGGTCATTTGTCACTTACTGGTGACATTTCTTTTATGATAGTGCCCTGATTACATAGTGAAACATGATGTAAAGCGACAGATCCTCCCCAAGGAGTAAAATTCATGAATATTTCAGGTCATAGGATTGTCAGGCTGTAACGGTATTCAAATTAACCTATTCGTTCATAAGTCATATAAAATTGCCTAATTTAGTGATTAAATATTTAGGCTCCTACAAACAGTAATAGGTAGCTAACAGGTTAATAGTCATTATTAGTGGTAAAACACCTAATTTTGGGACTCGATCACAAAAATGTTCCCCAACACAGATTTATTTGAAGACAGTTATGCGGGAGCTATTTAAGTCTTATTTATTACATTGCAGGCAGTCTGACCAGTAAATATATGAATACATGATTTACTAACCAATATTTTGTGGGGAATGGGTGTGGGCTATTTTTTTATGGCAAAACATTTTGTAAAAAAAGTCAGATTAAAGGGTTGTGGGGTGGAGTTTGTAAAACTGGTCCTGTTCAGTAGCGAGAATCCAGATTGTTAAAATCAAGGTCAATCACGTAATTCACTGCAGGAGATGGTACAAGCTGGAGTTATCCTCCAATTAAACGATCCATCAGACTCGGTAACTAGTGAGGAGTGCAACTGTTGTAACTATAAATATATAGGCAGCAAGATACAGTATTTCTGCGTTGACCCCTCGATATATAAAACTGACAGAAGAAGTCAGTCAATATTGCCATAATTAAACAGGGTCTCTAGTTGCGAAATATCCCATGAATTTTTTTTTTGTGATTACATAATGAAACTGGATGATGATAAATGGACGCTATATTTATGAAATAGCATTTATCGGATTTACTTTAAAAACAGCAGGATGTCTTTGCATGGGACTCGAGCGTTGAAGGGGACAATATCAAGCTTGTGTTAGTCGTTAATTCGCATGCAATGCTGCAGTACAGATTTGTATAGCCCACTTGGAAATGCAATCCAAGTATTATTAATCGCATTAAATATTATAGGGCAACTAACTGCGCTTATCTCTTCTGGATGCCGTATTATCGATCTCGGCACCTATTTTATGATGATGCATGTTACGTGGGGTGACGGCAAAATATCGTAACTATATATATAAAAAAAGAACAAGATACAGGTGTTTCGCGCTGAGCCGTCAGGTTTTAATTTTATCTGTTTAAATACATCTGTTATTGATATTATTACAGGTATAATTAGATTAACGATGTGGATGTGATATATTCGTGCCTAATACAAAGCATGCATTTATTTATCCTCGCTGTATTTCACTGGGCATTTTAACGAAAAGAACTCGGTTAAAGTCTCATCCGAAGAACTGGAAAGGTAGAAAACACTTTTTGTGTCACCTTTTTGGAAAATAAATGCGATACATAGGGATCACTTTGTTGTCAGTCCGTCACGAAAACTTAAAGTTGGCTATAACTTTCTCATTTCTTGATATTTCTTCATCAAACCTTCAATATATACTTATCATGACAACATCAAAATGACCATACTAAAATATAAAGGTCAAGGTCACACTGAAGGTCATTATATTGGTTAAATACTCATTTTTAGCTCTACTGATCAGAGATCAGCAGAGCTTATGCTGTGGTGCGGCGTCCGTCGTCCGTCATTACGTCTGTCCGTCCGTAAACCTTTTTTTGTAGCGACTACTCCTCTGAAACTACTGAATGGATTTTCATGAAACATTACAGAAATGTTGCCCATGAAGTCTAGTTGATCCTAGCAAAAATTCATGTTGATATGAAATCCAAGATGGCCGCCAAATCTAAAAATAGATTTTTAGCTCTACTGATCAGAGATCAGCAGAGCTTATGCCGTGGTGCGGCGTCCGTCGTCCGTCCGTCTGTCTGTCCGTCTGTCTGTCCGTCTGTCCGTCTGTCCGTTAACTTTTATTTGTAGCGACTACTCCTCTGAAACTACTGGATGGATATTCATAAAACTTTACAGAAATGTTGCCCATGAAGTCTAGTTGATCCTAGCAAAAATTCATGTTGATGTGAAATCCAAGATGGCCGCCAAAGCTAAAAATAGATTTTTTAAATTCAAGTTTGTAGCGACTACTTCTTGAAAACTATAAGTGATATTGATATGGGACTTTTTCTAAAATGATCAGCATGACATGATGTTGATCCTTGTCGAAAATCGTTTTGATTTGACGTTAAACATGGCTGCCAGTGGCCATCTTTGTTTACATAGAGTTATATAATGAAAACTTGTAGCGACTACTCCTCTGAAACTACTGGACGGATTTTCATGAAACTTCACAGGAATGTTGCTCTTGATGTCTAATTGATCCTAGCAAAATTTCAGGTCGGCCGGAAATTCAAGATGGCCGCCACGGCTAAAAATAAATTTTCAAAATACAAGTTTGTAGCGACTACTTCTTGAAAACTATAAGTGATATTGATATGGGACTTTTTCTAAAATGATCAGCATGACATGATGTTGGTCCTTATCAAAAATCGTTTTGATTCGATGTTAAACGTGGCTGCCAGCGGCCATCTTTGTGTACATAGAGTTATATCGTAAAAACTTGTAGCGACTACTCCTCTGAAACTACTTGACGGATTGTCATGAAACTTTACAAGAATGTTGCTCTTGATGTCTAATTGATCCTAGAAAAATTTCAGGTCGGCTGGAAATTCAAGATGGCGGTCACAGCTAAAAATAGATTTTTAAAAAATAAGTTTGTAGCGACTACTTCTTGAAAACTATAAGTGATATTGATATGGGACTTTTTCTAAAATGATCAGCATGACATGATGTAGATCCTTGTGGAAAATTATTTTGATTCGACGTTAAACATGGCTGCCAGTGGCCATCTTTGGTTACATAGAGTTATATAGTAAAAACTTGTAGCGACTACTCCTCTGAAACTACTTGGCGGATTGTCATGAAACCTCACAGGAATGTTGCTCTTGATGTCTAATTGATTCTAGAAAAATTTCAGGTCGGCCGGAAATTCAAGATGGCCGTCACAGCTAAAAATAGATTTGTAAAAAATAAGTTTGTAGAGACTACTTCTTGAAAACTATAAGTGATATTGATATGGGACTTTTTCTAAAATGATCAGCATGACATGATGTAGATCCTTGTGGAAAATTATTTTGATTCGACGTTAAACATGGCTGCCAGTGGCCATCTTTGGTTACATAGAGTTATATAGTAAAAACTTGTAGCGACTACTTCTCTGAAACTACTTGACGGATGTTCATGAAACTTCACAGGAATGTTGCTCTTGATGTCTAGTTGATGCTAGAAAAATTTCAGTTCGGCCGGAAATTCAAGATGGCCGCCACAGCTAAAAATAGATTTAAAATAAATAAGTTTGTAGCGACTACTTCTTCAAAACAATAAGAGATATTGATATGGGACTTTTTCTAAAATGATCAGTATGACATGATGTTGGTCCTTGTCGAAAATCGTTTTGATTTGACGTTAAACATGGCTGCCAGCGGCCATCTTTGTTTACATAGAGTTATATAATGAAAACATGTAGCGACTACTCTGAAACTACTTGACGGACTTTCATGAAACTTCACAGGAATGTTGCTCTTAATGTCTTATTGATCTTAGCAAAATTTCAGGTCGGCCGGAAATTCAAGATGGCCGCCACGGTTAAAAATAGATTTTCAAAAAACAAGTCTGTAGCGACTACTTCCTGAAATCAAAATCAATCAGTAGAGCTTCAAGGTCATTGACCTCTTGTTAAAAAACAAGTTTGTAGCGACTACTTCTTGAGAACTCTTAAGTGATATTGATATGGGACTTTTTCTAAAATGATCAGCATGACATGATATCATGTTGGTCCTTGCCGAAAATCGTTTTGATTCGACATTAAACATGGCTTCCAGCGGCCATCTTTATTTACATAGAGTAATTTAGTAAAAACTTGTAGCGACTACTTCTCTGAAACTACTTGACCGACTTCCATGAAACTTCACAGGAATGTTGCTCTTGATGTCTAAATGATCCTAGCAAAATTTCATGTCGGCCGGAAATTCAAGATGGCCGCCACAGTTAAAAATAAATTTTCAAAATACAAGTTTGTAGCGACTACTTCTTGAAAACTGTAAGTGATAATATTGATATGCGTCTTTTCCTAAAATGATCAGTATGACATGATGTTGATCCTTGTCGAATTTTTTTTTGATTCAATGTTAAACATGGCTGTCAGCGGCCATCTTTGTTTACATAGAGTTATATAATGAAAACTTGTAGCGACTACTCCTCTGAAACTACTTGACAGATTTTCATGAAACTTCACAGGAATGTTGCTCTTGATGTCTAAATGATCCTAGCAAAATTTCACGTCGGCAGGAAATTCAAGATGGCCGCCACAGTTAAAAAATAAATTTTCAAAATACAAGTTTGTAGCGACTACTTCTTGAAAACTATAAGTGATATTGATATGCGTCTTTTCCTAAAATGATCAGTATGACATGATGTTGATCCTTGTCGAAAATTATTTTGATTCAACGTTAAACATGGCTGTCAGCGGCCATCTTTGACAGATTTTCATGAAACTTCACACGAATGTTGCTCTTGATGTCTTATTGATCCTAGCAAAAATTCAGGTCGGCCGGAAATTCAAGATGGCCACCACGGCTAAAAAAAGATTTTCAAAAAACAAGTTTATGATGACTACTTCCTGAAAACTATAAGTGATATTGATATGGGACTTTTTCTAAAATGATCAGCATGTCATGATGTTGGTCCTTGTAGAAAATCGTTTTGATTCGATGTTAAACATGGCTGTCAGCGGCCATCTTTGTTTACATAGAGTTATCTAGTAAAAATTTGTAACGACTACTCCTCTGTAACTACTTGACGGATTTTCATGAAACTTTACAGGAATGTTGCTCTTGATTTCTAATTGATCCAAGCAAAATTTCAGGTCGGCCTGAAATACTAGATGGCCGCCATGGCTGAAAATAGATTTTCAAAATTCAAGTTTGTAGCGACTACTTCTTGAAAACTATAAGTGATATTGGTATGGGACTTTTTCTGAAATGATCAGTATGACATGACTTTGATCCTTGTCAAAAATTATTTTGATTTGACATTAAACATGGCCGCCAGTGGCCATCTTTGTTTACATAGAGTTATATAATGAAATCTTGTAGCGACTACTCCTATGAAACTACTTGATGGATTTTCATGAAACTTCACAGGAATGTTGACCTAGCTATCAAAAATCTATCAGTAAAGCTTCAAGGTCATTCACCTCTTGTTTTCTTCACGAAAACTTAATTAGGCCAGTTTGTCAAGGTCATTTATCTGGGTCCAAAAAAACCTTGTTATACTGACAAAGCGCTGACAGGCGACACGTGTTCCATGGAAACCCGTAGTATTTCGGTAATTTAATTATAAACCAAAATTTTGGGTACTGGCTCGGATTGAATGTGCGATCGATCCCTGGGCTACTGTGATGCGAAGTTAACCATTACATCACCGCGCAGCCATGTGATGTACTCCCTGTTACTACATAATTTATACAATGCTCACACCTAATGGCAGCCATTACAGACCATATTCGTTTTGATGTAGGAAAATTAATGTGCATATCGCTTATGTGCAAACTTCATAAACTTTAAAACTTGAATGATTCATAAAATGTATAAAGCATGCAAGTTGTTATCTTGCAGTAGGCGTTTTTATGGGTTGTGTAAGAACACAAATCGTGTGGTGTTATGATATTCTGATTAACATAGGTGGAATATGAAACAATAAAGAAGGTAATGTATGATTGTTGATTTAAAATACCTTTTTCTAACTTTGTGAGGATTGATTATATTTTAATATTGATATAACACTTGTTTGAAATACAACTGAAAGTATGTCAAGCGTAAAAAATGGGAATTTCGTGTTTGATTTGTGAATAATTAAACAAATTCTGTGCAAACACAGTAACTGTGACGGGAGATTTAAAATTGTGAAAAAAACTGTGAGGGCAGCCTCGTGCTTTGTGACAGTAACTGTGAGGGGAGCCACATGCTTTGTGACAGTAACTGTGAGGGCAGCCACATGCTTTGTGACAGTATGTGAGGGCAGCCACATGCTTTGTGACAGTAACTGTGAGGGCAGCCACATGCTTTGTGGTCTCACGGTGCCTATAGTATTAACTTGTGGCAGTATGATATTCTTTCTCTATCATTTCATCTGCCTCCGTTATTCTCTCTCTCCTAAAGATATATATCTATTGAGGATTGATCCCAAATTCACGTCTTACGCTTAATGAAGATGCTCAGTGGTTAAAGGCCTTGCACTTTAGAGCTGCAGACCACTGCACTGCGTTCTTCCCTGATAGGTCAGTGGTTAAAGGCCTTGCGCTTTAGAGCTGCAGACCACTGCACTGCGTTCTTCCTCAATAGCTCAGTGGTTAAAGGCCTTGCACTTTAGAGCTGCAGACCACTGCACTGCCAAGGTTTGCGTTCTTCCCTGATAGGTCAGTGGTTAAAGGCCTTGCACATTAGAGCTGCAGACCACTGCACTGCGTTCTTCCTCGATAGGTCAGTGGTTAAAGGCCTTGCACATTAGAGCTGCAGACCACTGCACTGCGTTCTTCCTCGATAGGTCAGTGGTTAAAGGCCTTGCACATTAGAGCTGCAGACCACTGCACTGCGTTCTTCCTCAATAGCTCAGTGGTTAAAGGCCTTGCACTTCAAGAGCTGCGGACCACTGCACTGCGTTCTTCCTCAATAGCTCAGTGGTTAAAGGCCTTGCACTTCAAGAGCTGCGGACCACTGCACTGCCAAGGTTTGCGTTCTTCCTCGATAGGTCAGTGGTTAAAGGCCTTGCACTTTAAAGCTGCAGACCACTGCACTGCTAAGGTTTGCATTCTTCCCTGATAGGTCAGTGGATAATGACTTGTGATTTACAGAGCTGCGGACCACTGCACTGCTATGGTTCGCTCCCTGCCCCAGTAGCTCAATGGGTAAGGCTTCGTCTTTTAGAGCTGCAGTCCACTGCACTGCCGGGGTTTTCTCCCTGCTTCAGTAGGTGCTGGAAACCACTTCACTGGCAGGGTTTCTCCCTGCTTCAGTAGTTGCTGGAAACCACTTCACTGCCAGGGTTTGCTCCCTGCTTCAGTAGGTGCTGAAAACCACTTCACTGCCAGGTTTTCTCCCTGCTTCAGTAGTTGCTGGAAACCACTTCACTGGCAGGGTTTTCTCCCTGCTTCAGTAGTTGCTGGAAACCACTTCACTGCCAGGGTTTTCTCCCTGCTTCAGTAGGTGATCAGGAAACCACTTCACTGCCAGGGTTTTCTCCCTGCTTCAGTATGTGCTGGAAACCACTTCACTACCAGGGTTTTCTCCCTGCTTCAGTAGGTGCTCAGGAAACCACTTCACTGGCAGGGTTTGCTCCCTGCTTCAGTAGGTGCTGGAAACCACTTCACTGCCAGGGTTTGCTCCCTGCTTCAGTAGGTGCTAGAAACCACTTCAGTACCATGGTTAAGGTTCCAGCACCTACTGAAGCAGGGCCTGATCATTTCACTGCACTGGCAGGGTTTGCTCCCTGCTTCAGTAGGTGCTGGAAACCACTTCACTGGCAGGGTTTGCTCCCTGCTTCAGTATGTGCTGGAAACCACTTCACTGCCAGGGTTACTTACCTCCCTGCTTCAGTCGGTGCTGGAAACCACTTCACTACCATGGCTAAGGTTCCAGCACCTACTGAAGCAGGGCCGGAGCATTTCACTGCACTGGCAGGGTTTTCTCCCTGCTTCAGTAGGTGCTGGAAACCACTTCACTGCCAGGGTTTGCTCCCTGCTTCAGTAGGTGCTGGAAACCACTTCACTGCCAGGGTTTTCTCCCTGCTTCAGTAGGTGCTGGAAACCACTTCACTGGCAGGGTTTTATCCCTGCTTCAGTACGTCCCTGCTTCAGTAGGTGCTCAGGAAACCACTTCACTGCCAGGGTTTGCTCCCTGCTTCAGTAGGTGCTCAGGAAACCACTTCACTGCCAGGGTTAAGGTTCCAGCACCTACTGAAGCAGGGCCGGATCATTTCACTGCACTGGCAGGGTTTGCTCCCTGCTTCAGTAGGTGCTGGAAACCACTTCACTGGCAGGGTTTGCTCCCTGCTTCAGTAGGTGCTGGAAACTACTTCACTGGCAGGGTTTGCTCCCTGCTTCAGTAGGTGCTGGAAACCACTTCACTGGCAGGGTTTGCTCCCTGCTTCAGTATGTGCAGGAAACCACTTCACTACCATTGGTTAAGGTTCCAGCACCTACTGAAGCAGGGCCGGAGCATTTCACTGCACTGGCAGGGTTTTCTCCCTGCTTCAGTAGGTGCTGGAAACCACTTCACTGGCAGGGTTTTCTCCCTGCTTCAGTAGGTGCTCAGGAAACCACTTCACTGCCAGGGTTTTCTCCTGCTTCTTTAGGTCCTGGAAACCACTTAACTGCCAGGGTTTGCTCCCTGCTTCAGTAGGTGCCAGAAACCACTTCACTGCCAGGGTTTGCTCCCTGCTTCAGTAGGTCTTCAGGAAACCACTGCAATGCCAGGGTTTGCTGCTAAAACAGTTAATTTCATTTCATTCCTCATATAATCAAGTCTGGCATTTGATACCTCATGTGGGACGTTCAAAAACTCACAAATAGTATTCATTTCCATAGCCTTGCATACTTACCTGACAGAGAATACAGTTAATTTGCATCTGTCTTATATACATTGTTAAAGTGAACAAGTGTCACCCATGCCGTGAATTAATAATGATGGTGACACTACGACCGAATAGAATAGAATATAAAAATGAGGGTCTGTCGAGGTTCCACACGAAACAGGTAGGTTGAGATTAAAATTGATTCTTTGGCCCGAATACCAATGATGGGATTATATTCTTTTTCCTGTTTTTTTTGCGTTGAGGTGGTCATCATTTTGGTGTTTGTGTGTGTTTATTTATAAAACATTGCATTAATTGCCAATATCGAAAAATTATTAATTAGTGTCCTTAAAAAATCACCTCTTTAATTGAATTCATTATCAGACAAAATGTTCTCTTAATCTTGTTCAGTGCATAAATGTTAAATGTTTAGATTGTATACAATTATATAATACCTATAGATAGATCAGTACTTAAAACTGGCAACGTTATTATGGTATTCAGGAGCGGAGAAATAATTTGACATATTTATTCTTATAAAGGATAACACTAATGTAACAGCTTACTATAAGAAGATTAGGCTCAGGGTTATGCACCAGTTGTAAGGTACACTCAGGCATATGGTCCCGTATTTTCCCTAATAGTAGCGCTGGTCGATATAATGCAAAATGCCAAGCAGGGTGTGGAAATTATTAGTTTTATTTATTTATTTTTATTAAATTTTGATTGTTGTGGGGCTATTTATGATGGTTGATTTTTAGTGGTGGAGGCAGGGTGTGTGGGAGGGGAGGGATTTTTGGATACAAAATATTCAAAATGTATAAATGTGAATTTTGAAAATCTTTTTTTTTTTCTTTTTTTTTTTGTGAAAAGTTTGGGTTGGGTGGAAGGGGGTGGCGGTGGGTGGGTGGGGTGGTCAGTGCTACTATTAGAGGAAAAACTACCATTGTCATATGACTGAAAGATTGTTAAAAGCGACTATATGGCCTTATGTATCAAGTACTTGCTATTTTATATAGATCTGTCCTTGGATTGCTTGATAATATTGTTATCCCTTTCATCACCAGGTCATTCATTCATCATTCATTCATTCAGCCATAACAGATACCGGTAATACAGATTACCTGTATGTATATTATACACATACCAGAGTTTCTCCCCTTTATGATATAAACATTTTGAGCTGTCCCCCCATTTTGGTATGGGGCAGTGAAGTAAAACAGAGTTTGCAGAGAGTTTCAAAAAGTTATGTGTTTGGATATTACTTACTGTGTATTCAGTTTTGTTTGATGCTGTTTGAAAATTTAGGGAAAACTGGATAAAATCATCGACTGTCGGATTTTATTCAAGCTCAACATAATTGTGTGTTTATTTCACCTTGTTTGGTAGAGTTGTTGTTACCGGGATTGTTTTAGGGATTGTTTTATTCGCTGTGTATTGGAGATTTTTTGTATTGATAAGTACAGGTGAGAGAGATACATACAATTTTGTTTACTACACCTTAATGTGTTTATACTGAACACTATTGTACATTCGCACTATGGATTTTATTAGTTTAAATTCTTCTAACGCTTTGAAGTAGGGTATTTGGCAAGATTGAATTTGCTGAGACCTTGAGTAACAATCAATAAAAGCCTTTGAAGTATTTGATCTTTTAGATAATATAGGGAGAAACAGAATGGTGATTTTCTCAATTATGGACATTCGAGTCAGACATGTGTCCATTTTTAAAGAGACAGGTGACATCCGACCCAACATCAGCGATCCTATCTTCATCAAAAGATAATGTTTTTATACATTATTTGATATTTCCAATTTATATTATTGAATACATTTGTGCTAGGAAGTCATTTAAAGAAACTGACCCGCCAAATAACGGCAAAATTACACTACAGAATCTTGTATCAAAACTCTGGTGTTCAGGTCACATAATAATGCATATGTGCCAATTGAAAGTAAAGGTTTATTCACGGGTTCTAAAAATAAATAATAAATTGAATAAGCGAAAAATGAATTATGAGTTGGTAGCTCTTAATTGGATGCTCCAGTTTTGGGGTTTACATTTATATTGTGTCTATAGAGTTTGGATTCTCCAATATAGGAGGTTTAATATATATATATACTGAAAGGATAAAAAAATGCATAATCAAAAAGTTGCCTATACTACACTATTATAATATATACAGCTAATTCCACGTTATATTCCAGATATATCTCACGTGTTTTGTACAAAAAGTGGCTACAACTAATTACAGAAAGGACAACTCTGTCATGTAGTAGACCTTTTACACGAAATTGATAAATGTTGACGTTTTGCTTGAAAAAGTCCTGACACGCCAATATTGTGTTAATGTATTTGTAACCTAAATTTGCTCCCCTGCTTGAGACAAATGCGCATTCTGTCGATAATGAAACTTTAAATAGGTAACCATTGGTGTGTTCGGTGATTTTTAAAAAATTTTTTCGAAAGGACAGGCCTTAGTCTCTCTGTACCATTCGATTAGCAGTAGCATATATATTAAAACATACAATATATAACCGAAATACCCATTATGCGTTTCTTTTCAGTATATATATATATTTACCTCATCGTCAGTAGGTTTAATTAGAAACGGTGTACATATTTTATGTAAAATTTGGCTGTTTGTACTTTAACTGCCTGTCCCTAACACCCACACCCACACCATCCTGTCCTGGTTTTATTTTAATGGAATAGAGTTTACAGCCGTCAAAGTTGCTGGAAATGCCAAATATGAGGATCGAGTAACATCTGAGGCTTTAGGTTGCCAATTTGGAGGCTTTGGGTTGCCAGATCTAAGTGTTTGGGTTGCCAGATCTAAGTGTTTGGGTTGCCAGATCTAAGTGTTTGGGTTGCCAGATCTGAGTGTTTGGGTTGCCAGATCTGAGGCATTGGGTTGCCAGATCTAAGTGTTTGGGTTGCCAGATCTAAGTGTTTGGGTTGCCAGATCTAAGTGTTTGGGTTGCCAGATCTGAGTGTTTGGTTTGCCAGATCTGAGTGTTTGGGTTGCCAGATCTAAGTGTTTGGGTTGCCAGATCTGAGGCATTGGGTTGCCAGATCTAAGTGTTTGGGTTGCCAGATCTAAGTGTTTGGGTTGCCAGATCTAAGTGTTTGGGTTGCCAGATCTAAGTGTTTGGGTTGCCAGATCTGAGGCATTGGGTTGCCAGATCTAAGTGTTTGGGATGCCAGATCTGAAGCATTGGGTTGCCAGATCTAAGTGTTTGGGTTGCCAGATCTGAGGCATTGGCTTGCCAGATCTGATGATTTCGGTTGCCGGATCTGATGATTTGGGTTGCTAGACCTGAGGCTTTGGGTTGCCAGATCTAAGGCTATGGGTTGCCAGATCTAAGGCTTTAGGTTGCCAGATCTGAGGCATCGTGTTGCCATATCTGAGGATTTGGGTTGCCAGGTCTGAGGCTTTGGGTGGCCAGATCTGAGGAGTAATGGTTGCCAGACCTGAGAATTTGGGTTGCCAGACAGTGATTTTTTTTCACTATTTTGAGAAAAAAATACCCTCAATTTTTTTATTTATTTTTTTATTTTAAATTTTGTTTCTTATTTGACCACCCATAACATGTCCATCAAACATGTTCTTGATGTAAATGTAGTATTAAATGAAAGACTTATAAAAAATATAAAAACACAAAATATTCCCCCCCAATTTTAGGTTTACAACACGAATTTCCCCCCTTTGATGGGACCTGCCACCATTCCCCTAAAACAACAACAAAAAAATACTGCAAGATCTGAGGATTTTGGGTTGCCAGATCTGAAGAATTACGGTAGGTTGCCGGATCTGAGGTGTTGGGTTGCCAAATCTGAGGCTATTGGTTCCCAGATCTGAATATTTGTTGGCCAGATCTGAGGCTTTGGGTTGCAAAGAACTGAGGATTTGGGTTGCCAGATCTGAGACTTTGGGTTGCCAGATCTGAGGAGTTAGGTTAATAGGTTGCCAGATCTTTATGAGCTTTTGAGTTTCCAGATCTGAGGATTTGCATTGCTAGATCTGAGGATTTGGGTTGCTAATGAGGGTTGCTAATCTGATTATTGCATGGGGGTTTCTAGATCTGTGGTTTTGGGTTGCCAGAATATATAATTTATAATATAATTAAACAAACAATATCATTATTAAATGATCATCTTTTTTTAACAAGTTTTATTAGTAATTCTAATATGTCCATATGTGGCATCAAGCTATTCTAAACAATTTGTAAATCTTGGTGTGTTTTTAAATTTCTTGTCTAAGCAAGAAAACTATTTTCATTGGCTGTTTTCCAGTAACTTGTATACTATAAACTGTTTTCGACCATTAAATGATCGTAAAGTTGCCAATAAGGCCAACATTAGGTGATACGGGGCAGTCAGAGCCTGTATAAACCTATTGAGGCCGTTTATAATTAATTGCACTATGGCAGGATACTCACTTTATATCAAAACCAGGTTTGGTAAATATCCAAAATTGGAAGATATTCAATATGAGGGTGATATATATACAAACAGAAAAGCGAAAAACTATCATTTTTTTAATAATAATATTTAAATCTTCAGGAGTTAATGTCAGCTGCAGATTCCAGTCCAGTGGTATATATTCAATTACAAGTTAATGATCATAGCTGCAGAAGATCTCCAGTCCATGTGGTAAAATGTTCAAATTTGGAAGATATTCAATCTAACATGTTAACAATATTTATAATGTTTTTTTCTGGATAACACTCCGTGTCCGGGATAGTGAAGTCGTTGCATCAAACTTTCTCGCCTCTAATTGCTGCGGTCGAATCCCACTGGGTTTGAGCCCTGCTGGTCTACAGACCAATACCCCAGGTGGGTTCGAGCCCTACTGGTCTACAGACCTCTACCCTACGTGAGTTTGAGCCCTGCTGGTCTACAGACCTATACCCCAGGTGGGTTCGAGCCCTGCTGGTCTACAGACCTCTGCCTTGCGTGGGTTTGAGTTCTGCTGGTCTACAGACCTGCCTCGCGTGGGTTTGAGCACTGGTAGAGGATTTCATCTGCCTGATATAACCAGTCTTGATCAGTTTCCCTTAAATCATTTAATTATGTCTCAGGCTGGGTGGTTGATAGTTGATTAGTGTTTTACGTCATTTTCAGCACATGTTAGGCTATATAAGTATGACAGTTGATTTTTTCGTGGTGAAGGCAGACCACCCACTTTTTCCTGGGGAGATCCAGTACTGTACCGCCATCTGTAAAAATCAGCACTTTCTCACTTACAAGTGGAGCTCCCAGTGAGATTCAATCCCGCAGCAATTGATGGTCAACAAACGTTCATGTCCAAACTTTTCAGGGAGCGGCCTGGAGGAGAAGTTGAGAAACTGCGAATTTAGAATCTGTTGTATATTAATAACTGATTACATGTCTTCAAAAAAGGAACAGTCCCTTATTGTGTGGTATAGATTTGGGGATTAAATAACTAATCCTTGTATTTGTCCCGATTGGGCCTCCTATATCATTGTAAAGTGGGCCTCCTATATCATTGTAAAGTGGACCTCCTATACCATTGTAAAGTGGGCCTCCTATATCATTGCAAAGAATGAAGTGTTGTTCTGTATAAGGTATATCCTGTATTTTCATATATAATTGAGGGGTGAACGCAAGACTGTTGTATTTTGTTCTTAGTTGATGTATTTAGTTACAATAGTTTCTCGTCCACCAACTATTCAAATAGGAGTTAACACCCCTAGTGTGGGAGTTCTGCTATGATATGTCTGGCCATTTTCATGCTTTAATATCCTGTTTTAGAGTGAGCAGCGAGGCGGATCAAGGAATTGAGTATTGATGGGCTGAATTGAGTATTGATGGGCTATATCTGGGATTTTTTTTT
Organism: Cyrtodaria siliqua; assembly: GCA_037043455.1. Lineage (NCBI taxonomy): Eukaryota > Metazoa > Mollusca > Bivalvia > Adapedonta > Hiatellidae > Cyrtodaria > Cyrtodaria siliqua. Next base: position 199,190 of record JAWPHD010003115.1, on the reverse strand, counting down.
TTTCATCTGTTTCAACCAGGCAAACCAGTACGATATCTCCAACAAACTAAAAAGCAGCAAAAGTTACTGTATTAATTATGACACCTATTGTCAGTAGGTATACTCCGACATCAACAATAGGGCGTGATATCTTAAGTACCGACATCACTAATAGGGCAGAGATATCTAAGTACCGACATCAACAATAGGGCAGAGATATCTAAGTACCGACATCAACAATAGGGCAGAGATATCTAAGTTCCGACATCAACAATAGGGCAGAGATATCTAAGTACCGACATCAACAATAGGGCAGAGATATCTAAGTACCGACATCAACAATAGGGCAGAGATATCTAAGTACCGACATCAACAATAAGGCAGAGATATCTAAGTACTGGCATCATGTTAATTCTGGTTCATTTTCAGAATATTTTAGTTCGATGCAAAGATGGTGGACCCTGCGCACCTCCTAATATCTGGCAAAGATAGGTCCCCAAACTACTAAAAAAACTACTTTTCCTTAGTATGTTTCACAGAAAGACGTATTTTTGTTTCGTTTGCTTTGAAGGAAATATGTTCAGATATATGCTTTAGTTTGCTTTACAAGGAAAAAATGTTTGAAAACATACCTTGAAGCTTTTTACAAGAGAATTTAGTGGGCGATTATTTGAAGAACTCTATAAATAGAATGTTTGAACAGTCGGACATGAAGTAGAAGTTTGCTGGTTTCCAGCAGACGTGTATTGATTGATATCGACATTTGGACAGGGTTTGCTTTCTGTAGGGTTATGGTAGGACAAGGTTATTACAGATTTCAGGATTAAAAAAATGCTACATTTGGTAATTAAAAAACAGTTCTTTCAGAAAAAGTGAATATTCTATTATCCTCTATTCTCCAAGCAAATTCTATAAAATAACCATAAGAATCTATTCGTTAGTAATTAAGGTTTCCGAATTCTTTTGTAGCTTTCCACTTTCATAGGGGTGGCTCTTAAATAACCTATTGTACAACAACAAACATTCAATTCAATTGATTATTAAGTCATTACGTGGTCCGAGTACATATTAACTTTCATACCCCATCCAACCCCTTCTCAAAGAAACGAAAACAGTTTGAAAATTGTAAAATTAAAACATGTAATATGTAATTTTAAACAGGTTATCACATTTTTTTCAGTAAAAAAGGTTTTAAAAGTGTTTTTTGTCGACATATATCCGTTATAAAATCCTGCTTACATAAGCTTTCCCATCGCTTAATGGAATTAAGGCGGGACCACGTAATGTAAAACCAGTCAGTTTTTTTCTGATTGATATATCTACAATAATACTTATATTTGTAAATATTTACTATTTCAATATATGAAGCAATTAACTCTATAATTGCTATACATATAATAGACCAGATTACCCACAGTGGCGTCTTCCACACAAATATGTCACGCGTTAAATAGATTGTGTCATCTGCCAAGCAGAAGAAATAGGACCAAGGATATGGAGGACATGTTTTTTATGTAACTAGACTGGATGTCTTCTCATTAGTACGCTATTTAATGAAGAAGACGCCTAAAGTTTTAAGAAACTTTCTAATATTATATTATTTGCCTTATTTCGATTGCAAAAATGGAAGAAAGCTGACGCCATGTTACATTTTATAAATAACCTTACATTAACTAAAATGCGCATATTTGCTTGATTTTGATTGCAAAAAAGCAGTGCTTTTTTTCTACATATTGGGAACATAACCCATACCCTCAAAATTGGGAATTTTAGCGCGATTTTTCATAAACTTGGGAAACAAAACAGTCAAACATTTATTTCATAATTGTATATTTGATACTGTTTACAGTACAACAAGATCAACAGAGGCATTTAAAAGCATTTCATATTCAATACTTGTCACATTTTTGCTACTTTTCAGTGTCCTTTCTTTTTCTTCTTTAAATTGAGAGTTTTTCTCAAACTTGGGGAAAAAAAGGATATGTTTTGTCATTGGGAATATGACCCAATTAAACGGCTATAAAAATAGCCAAAAAAAAAGCCCTGAAGAGTAAAAGAAAGATGATGCCATGCAATGTTACAATTTGTATATATAAAATTATTTTAATTAGTCTATGCAGAGTTGCGATTGTAAATCCCCTGCCTGAGGCCTTAGCCTTAAACAGATTGTTAGTTTAATATGTTCCCATTTTTGGGACACTTTAGGAACATTCTTAAATGGTCGTGTCATTTCTAATCAACGTTGCTAAAATGTACCACAACAACAGTCCCTCATGCATACAGAAGTAGTGTGTGTATTAGCTTGGCTACAGTATGTAATAGTAAATCCACGTGAACATAGTGGGCGACTTGAACACAGTTGGCGACGTGAATATAGTGGGCGACGTGAATTCTGAGCCCCAAGTACAGGCGTTTGTAAGATAGGAATGTTTCATAGTGGGCGACATGAATTCTAAACCCCAAGTACAAGCGTTTGTAAGATAGGAATGCCTCTAGACCATCTCCAGAGAAACCAGCATTGGTGATAATGGCATGCAGATAATGTTCGAGTGAATTTGCTTTTGAATTTTTTGCACAGATCCTCTGTCATGTTTAACTTGTGTTTACGTTTATGTCAATAACGATGATACTGTACAATTTGAAATTGTGTAATTTTAAAAATACCGGTCCAGTTTGCTTTAACCCTACAAAACCCATGAGATTAGGCAGGTCTTGTTTTCTATCCAGAATCCCGTAGATGTATGCTTGGGGTGTACCATCACTTTTAACAGTCTTTGACAATTTGCAGGGATTTTTGGCATCAATGTCCTGTTAGTCAACATTGATCCTGACAATAAATGATAATTGCGCAATGTTTCAGTCATCGCAAGCTGATCATTGTAAACCCAGATCAGCCTGCGAGTAACTTGCAAGCTGATTAGGGTTTACTATGTCCGGCTGCTGGTCAGTCATTTCCCCAAAACACCCCTTTGTCTTATAAATGGAATGGTCTTAATTCAAAGAAAGAACAGTCCATTATATATATATATGTTGGAGGTTAAGGGTTAGAAGTTCTATCAAAATTGGCTGAATTGCTTGTTTCAAGGATTCATTTGACATCATTTTGAAGACATTTGGGAGCTCGACTTGTAATTTAGATGATACTTACTATGACACGAGGTATACAGTACTACTTCTACACAGGAATAAGTAGTAGGTCTGCTTCCACCACAAAAAAAATTGACTATCATACATAGCCTAAAATGTGCTGTGCTTCCACCACAACAAAATCAACTATCATACATAGCCTAAAATGTGCTGTGCTTCCACCACAAAAAAAAATCGACTATCAAACATAGCCTAAAATGTGCTGAAAAATTACGTTAAACATTAAATAAACAAAATTCTACTGTCTAGCGTAGTTGGAGAAATTCTAATGTATTTGGTTTACTGATATTGGTTGCTTGACTACCTTGAAGAAATGCATTACAATTATCTCTTTATTTCATAAAATGTTTGCTGTTCTCATAAATGGTATTTTTAAACCACTAGAAAAAACCATTTGGGATGGGAAAAAAGATTGCACAATTCTGTTGCTGTGTGTTGATTTGACCTAAATCTTGTATTCAAGTGTGTGGTCGGATGGTTATCTTGAGTGGAAATCAATTAATTCCACGTTTAATAACGTAAAAAAACATCTCCGAAAGGAATGTTATCCATGTAAGCTATTGAACTGGGTCCGTTTTCATAAAGCTTCTTGGCACTATCTTAACTTAAGTCAAATTTACTCAATTTTTTAAACACCTTTTTCTATCGATTTAAGATGTTTTCTTAATATTGCTAATAAGGTTATGGATAAATAAAACCTACAGCTAAATATTTATCTTAAAATAAATGGTGTGTAGTTTCCTTAAGATGTTAATATTAAAAGATAATGCAAAATACCGGTATGTAAAAATCTTAAATTTTGACTGAAGTAATAATTTCCACTTCAGTTAATTGTTTTATGAATATGGGTCCAGGCCTGGAATTCACCAACCATTCTTCAAACTATTCTTAGACTTAACTCAAGTACTCAAATTTCGTTCAGAAATATGTGTCCATGACATTCAAAGATAAACAATCATAATATGAAGTTGCTATTTATTAGTATATATCATACTTATACATAGCAGCTTGAAATGAATGTTTATACTTGAAACTTATAAAAATATTTGTGATTGAAATTTGCATACTTGTCTTGGGCTTAAGTCTAAGAATATTCTCAAGAATGGTTGGTGAAATCTAGGCCAGGACTGGTCTAGATAGCCGTCCACTACTTGTAGTTAGAAATTGTCGTCATCCTAGTTAATTTATAAATGGGGTGGCTCTAAACAACCTTTAGGCCAGACTTTTTTAATTTTTAGGTTAACTGACCCGCCGACCCCAATTATTGCCGAAATAAAAAAAAAACAAAAAAAAAAACAACAAAAAATGTTAAAAAAAAAAATCAAAAGAAAATCAATATATATTATTTTTTTATTTTTTTTTACTAAAAAGAAGCTTAACTGGCTTGACTGGGACAGATATTTTGATTAGCCAGAATGCGCAGTTAATTTTAGACTTTAATACATGGTTATGGGTTTTCTATCCATCAGTTTGCCTGTCTGCATACAACAGTTTATAAGACCACAAGGTGAAATTTTATGAAGCTTGCAACAAATAATCGAAATAAACCATAATAGATTGCCTTTTAATTGACTTGTTACCTTGAAACTAAGATTAAAGTCATTTAATACTATTATACAATCTTTTTTCTTTTAGACGCCTTTGTGGGTATGTTTTCATGATTTTTTTTTTGATTTTTTATTCCCTCCTCCTACCCTTCATTTTTCCAGAAAAAATCGATAAACCTAATAATAAAAAAAAAAATGGCCTTACTGTGTTGATGAGCTGTAAAACAACATTTAGGCCACACCAAATTGAAAAATAGGTCCTCGGATTCTTAACTTCAAAAATGCATACGGCAGTACGGAAGTTTTTTTTTTGTTTTTTTTCCTCGGTTTCAGATTTTTTCATACGGGCCATATTTTTTAACCATACGGAATCTTTTTTTTTTAACTTTCTCCTAAAAAATCATTTCAGTATCTAAAAAAATAAATAAAACAGTGTGCGCATGCGCAACTAGAATAATACCATCTATAGTTTTCCTATTTAAGCATGTTATAGCATTTTTTTTTACAATACAAATGCACACAGCCCTTTCAATGACATACTTGCTAACTAATTCAAGATTCTATACACTTATTGTATACAGGTTTTATATATGGAAAGAAAAGTTATAAATAGGTATCATGACCATATTATGGCATTTTCTACACTTCAAGAGTAAGTAATTCTGCTAGCAACACCTGAGTCGGACTAGATTTCCAACTTGTCCTAGACCTTCGTTACATGTATCCAAGTTTGAATATGATAATCTGACGAAAAGAAGAGAGAACTAAATTGAATGTTAATGACAGACACAAGGTGATCGCAAGGGCTCTTCTAGTCTTATAAGTTATAATATAATTATAATTTTGAAATGCACTTACACTGATTACCATGTTATATGTAAATATGGTATACTAGCAGGCAAAATAACAGGAAACAATCCATATTTAATATGGATTCAACATTTTAAATGTATCAAGTACATCAACATTAAGCACAAGAGGCCCAATAGGGCCTTACATGCTCTACTTCTAACACATGAATAAAAGAAATGAAAAAACAAACATATGTAACAACAACAAAACAAGCGATCAATGACCTTGAAGCTCTACTGATTGATTTTGATTTCAGGAAGTAGTCGCTACAAACTTGTTTTCTGAAAATTTATTTTTAGCCGTGGCGGCCATCTTGAATTTCCGGCCAACCTGCTAGGATCAATTAGACATCAAGAGCAACATTCCTGTGAAGTTTCATGAAAATCCGTCAAGTAGTTTCAGAGGAATAGTCGCTACAAGTTTTCATTATATAACTCTATGTAAACAAAGATGGCCGCTGACATTCTGTAGAGCATAATTGGCATTGACAATCTCATATTTTGAATAAAATTTCTTCTTTTCACCCTATCTTGAGGAGAGTACATATCAAGATCAACAAAGAAAAAGTCTCCTACTTGTTTCAACTCTGTGTCTAAGTCACTGTATTGCCGTTCTATCTTTGGTTTCGGCTCAATGAAAGTACAAGAAGCATCCAGGGGTGATCTTGATGGTTCTGTTCTTTTTTTTAAAGATTTTGCTTTGTTTCTCTGACACTGTCATTTTTCAGTCGATCTCTATATTTTACAAGACGCTGCAGTAGAGTTTCTAAATGAACTGCAAGTGACTTAATTTGAGGTGCATTCATTGATGGAAATGAGATAACATTGGCAAGGTCATTAGTAGTTTCTGTTAGTTTCTCAACAGTTAACACTGGAGCTTTTCTGTGCATTTTTGTAAAGTTGTTATATCCTTGAAAATTTTGAAATTTTTTAGGGACATGGCATGAATTATCTGCTAGCTTTGTGTGACAACAATCAATGATCCAAAGTGCATTTGACAGCGTTTTGATAGCTTTCCCACCAGATTCTATACAGTCTGCAGACCAACCACAATGCAACTTCATACACAAATCAACACAGTCACTATAAAGACGCTGGGGTCCCGTCAGTTTCCGATTATTGTTAGTGGTTGGTTTGGACGGAAGAATTAACTTTTTTTGGACTGACATCATTAGATCAAAGGCAGAAGCACCATTGTTGCATATTGACGAACTGCGATTTTCTTTTAATTCGATCTCGATATACTTGCAAGAAAGTTCTTTAGCAACACTTACTCGCATTTCCGGCGATACATTTATTGATGGGCTGTCCTGCTTCTCGCGCACCTTTACACTTACTATAGATGCAGGCGATATATTTTTGTTGGCTGTCGCCTTTAAAAAAGCGTCCTCAAACGTTTCATTATCGTCCAAAAGGACGACAGTTTGCTGCAAGAAATTTCTGGCAGACAACACGAAAAACCCCGCCATCTTCCGTCCATGGATCGACTGATTTACAACACGTTGGAACCAAATAAATTAATCGAGCAAATGGGAAAACACCACCAGTTTTTATCGTAAAATTAAAAAATTAAACACTTTCTGAACTTTTGTGACTTACTTTATGAAACATGGTCAAAACTAGATGTTTTATTAGATTGAAGTATTAAAAAAAAGTTGGTATCATTTCGAAGAAGTGTTCTGCTTCGTTAATTTTTTCTAATTTACCCGATTGAGTTTGAGTGTATACTCGAGTTAACAAGGTTTGAAAATCTAGACGCTTATTACAAATAAACTACGATTGATCAAAGTTATCTAAACGCTTATTGCAAGTAAAACAAAAAAAATGGTCTTGTATAATTTGCGTACGACATCTATTTTAATATTGTCGTCGTCGTGGTCACGAACGGAAACTTTTTTTTTTTTTTTTTTTTTTTCATTGATTTTACATGCGGGAAATCCGACGACCATAAAATCAATTTGGTGTGGCCTTAAGCATTCAACATTCATAATCAAATAACACACAACAATTTTTTTTGAAGCGGTCTTTTCCATAATTAACATAATGCCAGTACTAAGGCCAAAAAAAAAAAGAAGGTATGTTTCCTATTGCATGCTCTAAAAAAATAGGGTAGGTCGGTAGGCGTTTTCCTTTTTTTTTCTTCTTTTTTTTCTTTTTGGAGCAAGATATTGTAATAACGGCCCATCCACATTTTATCTTAGATTGTTAGAGCTGAATCGTTTAACAGCTCATTCACATTATTAATGTTATTTAGAGCTGCCGCATTGTCAGTGTAGATTTAATAGAAACCGTGCCCTAACATTACTTACTATCAGTAAGATTGCTATGGTTCTTGAACATGCTCCAAGGATTGTCTCCGATACACAGGACTGCCCGGTTAACGTCCCCATCTCACAGTCGAGGCTAAGGAATTTAGTATCTTTTATTGGCGCAACAAAGTAACCTAGTGGTGCAGCCGGCCTCGAACCCGTGACCTCAACTGTGCCATCCCAGCTCCATGTTATCTATAGTGCCGTCCCAGCTCCATTTCATCTATAGTGCCATCCCAGCTCTATTTCATCTAATAGTGCCATCCCAGCTCTATTTCATCTATAGTGCCATCCCAGCTCTATTTCATCTAATAGTGCCATCCCAGCTCTATTTCATCTAATAGTGCCATCCCAGCACCATGTCATCTAAAGAGCCGTCCCAGCTCCATGACATCTATAGAGTCGTCCCAGCTCCATGTCATCTATAGTGCCGTCCCAGCTCCATGTCATCTATAGAGCCGTCCCAGCTCCATGACATCTATAGAGTCGTCCCAGCTCCATGTCATCTATAGAGTCGTCCCAGCTCCATGTCATCTATAGTGCCGTCCCAGCTCCATGTCATCTATAGTGCTGTCCAAGCTCAATGTCATCTATAGAGCCGTCCCAGCTCCATGTCATCTATAGTGCCGTCCCAGCTCCATGTCATCTATAGTGCCGTCCCAGCTCCATGTCATCTATAGTGCCGTCCCAGCTCCATGTCATCTATAGTGCCGTCCCAGCTCCATGTCATCTATAGTGCCGTCCCAGCTCCATGTCATCTATAGTGCCGTCCCAGCTCCATGTCATCTATAGTGCCATCCCAGCTCCATGTCATCTATAGTGCCGTCCCAGCACCATGTCATCTATAGAGCCGTCCCAGCTCCATGTCATCTACAGTGCCGTCCCAGCTCCATGTCATCTATAGAGCCGTCCCAGCTCCATGTCATCTATAGTGCCGTCCCAGCTCCATGTCATCTACAGTGCCGTCCCAGCTCCATGTCATCTATAGAGCCGTCCCAGCTCCATGTCATCTATAGTGCCGTCCCAGCTCCATGTCATCTACAGTGCCGTCCCAGTTCCATGTCATCTACAGTTCCGTCCCAGCTCCATGTCATCTATAGAGCCGTCCCAGCTCCATGTCATCTATAGTGCCGTCCCAGCACCATGTCATCTATAGAGCCGTCCCAGCTCCATGTCATCTACAGTGCCGTCCCAGCTCCATGTCATCTATAGAGCCGTCCCAGCTCCATGTCATCTATAGTGCCGTCCCAGCTCCATGTCATCTATAGAAATTGTTCAAAAGATATTGGTCTTGACAATTTAACATTGACCTTTAAAATAGTAAACATTAGTAAGAAATGTGTTAAATTGTGCGCTGATCTTTAATTAGTGTTATTCAGTATTTAAACAAGTGTTTACACACTACTTGGTAATTAATTGTTTGTAATATTCACGTTTTGTATGAATATACAATCTATAGCACAGTACATTATATGTTCTTGATATGCAGATGATTTATTGATTCAGATGTCTTCTTTAATATATATAGAAATGTGATGCAGCCTGACTAAGCAAGGTGACATCTGGTACCATAAGGAGCATGTGTATATATTAAGGCAATGCAATGCCCAGACAGCAACACCATTTTCTGATTCAGTATCTGTTTTAATAAACATTGTTGTTTCCATATCATCGTTATCTGTCCTCTGCAACTATCAGACATCGTCATTATCTTCATCATCACCATCATAAATACCACCATCACCGTGAGAAACACAACCATCACCACCACATCATCGCAACCAACAATACTGACCACCTCCACCTCAACCACCACTGCTGACCTGTGACCACCATATCATTACCACTATCATCATCACTATCATAAATACCACCATCACCATGAGAAACACAACCATCGATCACCACCACCATCTTCACAACCAACAATACTGACCACTACCACCACAACCACCACTGCTGACCTGTGACTGCCATATCATTACAACCATCACCACCAGGAGAACCACCACCACCATCATCACCACCATCATCAGCAGCAGCAGCAGCAGCAGTAGTATAGTAGTAACCAAGTGCAATATATAATCAATATAGTTCTTTACTTCTGCCTTACTTGAAAGCAAATAATGCATGGTTGCCATTAAAAACATTCTCAAAAGTTTAGATACACAAATTAAGGTAAATACGATGACTCCATTACCTAAACGCATCCGACACACATTGCAATTAGGTTTTAAATCTGTAATTTTATACACGTTTACAAAACACATCGCCCAAGGCATTATTCGTCTTCCGCTCATACATCATTTGTAAAAGGTATAATCTTCCCTCTCAATGTGTCTTTCATGTAACCAATAATATCAAAACAATCTAACCTTGTGTCACATCACTTGCTCTAAATACAGATCAACCTTTGATGTTCTTTAGCTGCTGGCATTTCTTTTCGGAATACTGTATTCACCTAAAATAGGACCTAAAATTGTGTTTTTTATTCATTCAAAATCATACAGTTTGTATTTGTATTTGTTGAGAATCGTACAATGTAATTTTTTAAATAGCCAAACAATTACCTTGGGCATCTATACATTTACACAAATTGTTAGCGGAATTTACCATTTAAATGTATCTAATCGGTGGGCTGTCGCGAATTGCACTGCCTGACAAAGGGAGACGTTAGACTGATTATACCTAATGGGGTACATAACAAAAAAGGTGAAATTTAGACCTAAATATGTGGGGAATAATGATCACTATGACCTGCCATTGCAAAGGTTAAATTACAAATGTTAAATTAAAAATGTTTATACAGTTTACTCTGTTTCGGTCAAAGGATTATAGACATTAGAGTTACCTTGATAAAATGTTTATGTATACCCATAATCAGAATGATAAACAAGGGTAAAATTGCGCTATTGAATTTATTTTTATGCAGTATTGTCAGAAGTAAGCATTATTATGTGAACATGACGAAGCATGATCGAGTTGTATAATCTATGAAAAACAACAACAATCCCTGTGTAGATGGCATTGCAGTCGAATGTTTTAAATCATTTTTAATAATAAATACTTTTTACAACAGTATCTTTATTATAAGCCAGCTAATTGTTAAGGTCTCAAGGTTTCCCCTAGGGCCATAAGGCATGTCACATGCAAAATGCCTTCCTGGCTAAAGAAGGCAAATCAACGTGCATTTATCTCAGCAACATGCCTTAAAGGAACACACGGCAATCTTGAAGTTTTATCAAGAATCAAAATTACCGTCTCGATTTATTAATCCTGTATCATTTTGACTAAACCTCCTTGCATATAATTAAATAAACAGTTGGAGTTTTCAGTTGTTTCTTTGTTATTCTACCATAGGTTTAAATAATTATTATATTATTGGTGCAATATAATCAACAGTAATTATTGGTGCAGTATAATCAACAGTAATGATAGGTGCAATATAATCAACAGTAATTATTGGTGCAGTATAATCAACAGTAATGATAGGTGCAATATAATCAACAGTATTAAATGATAGGTGCAATATAATCAACAGTAATTATTGGTGCAGTATAATCAACAGTAATGATAGGTGCAATATAATCAACAGTAATTATTGGTGCAATATAATCAACAGTAATTATTGGTGCAGTATAATCAACAGTAATTATTGGTGCAATATAATCAACAGTAATTATTGGTGCAGTATATTCAACAGTAATGATAGGTGCAATATAATCAACAGTAATTATTGGTGCAATATAATCAACAGTAATATGCAAAACAGAATATTCTTATAATTCATATTTTTACTGATTAAATAATAAATGTAAGTTAAATGTCGAAAAACTAATGGATGCCGAGAGTTTTAAAACAGTCAAGATTGCTGCGTGTCCCTTTAATAATGTCAGCCGTCTGAGGCTATTTAAAAGCATTTATCCTATATCAGTTACTATTTGCTGCAGAACAAATTTTGTTATTTTCCGCTGTAGACTTATTTCTATAGAATCAGAAGAAAGTTTCAAACCCAGTTCATGAAGTTTCATGTTAAAGTAACGTGCCTTCAGATGCCATTTTTTTTTGGGAAAACCTTGTACATATGTTACAACTGACTTACCTGAACAACTGCTTGTGACACAACAGTTACCATGGTTACCATTACTTCAAATGTAAAGGTACTCCATGCAAAAGACAAAATAAAAGTGATACTAACAGTATCCATGGACATTGTAAACTGTTAGTACTTCCACAATATACCTGGCGATGGCGTTATGGTAGAGCTGTGTGTGGTCGTAGATTCAATCCTCGGCCAGGTCATACTAATTAAAGACTTTATAAAATGGTACTAGTAGCTCCCTTCTTTGACACTCAGCATATAAAGGGTAGTGATAGTGACCCGACCTTGAATTCACCAACCATTCTGGAGAATATTCTTACACTTAATTAAGCCCAAGTATGCAAATTTCAATCACAAATAATTCTTAAAGTTTAAAGCATAAATGTTCGTAACAAGCTGCTATGTATACATATGATTAATACTAATAAATATCATCTTCATACGTTTGTTTATCTTAGAAAGTCATGGGAATATTTTTGAACAAAATTTGAGTACTTGAGCTCAAGTCTTAGAATAGTTTGAAGAATTGTTGGTGAATTCCAGGCCTGGTGTCAGTATTATGTGACCGGGTGGAGTATCATGTGACCGGGTGGAGTATCATGGCCTATGGTACTAGTAGCTCCCTTCTTTGACACTCAGCATATAAAGGGTAGTGATAGTGACCCGACCTTGAATTCACCAACCATTCTGGAGAATATTCTTACGGCATGGTATTACAATGGCAGCACTATAAAGTTGAGAGCTCACTGCCTCAAGTACACCATCCTGATGTGATGTTTATAAACCACATACAATCCTTCACAGTATATTCAAGTATGACTATTTGTGATGACATTTTGTTTTATTATGGCTACGTTTATTGGCACTGTATTTTTAACCCTTAACCCGCTACATATGTATAATGGATTGTTCTTTGTTTGAATTAAGTCCATTTCATTTATTTGACAAAGGGGTGTTTTGGGGAAAATGACTGGTCAGCAGCCGTAGTTAATCGCAGGCTGATCTGGGTTTACAGTGGACGCAAAGGCTATTATAGTCCTGCTTGGCGGGTTAAGGGTTAACTGGAACAATTAATTCATTTAACAAGCAAGGTTTTATGCAAGCCTAAAATAGCTGCCGAGAGAAAATAGCATTATATCTGGGTAAGAACTGGGAACAAAGTTTAACATAACATATCAAGTCACGTGTGTTAAAACAATATTTAAAAAAAAAAAAAATGTCATAAAGACGTAAACATGCCGCGGCCATTTTTTCTTAACAGACACGTTCTTCCCAATTTTTACCATCAGTTTTTCCTACCAAACATTTTGAATCAAGGTGGACGACCTCACTTCATTCTGATTAAATCCTTGACATGCGTTACATATTGTTTACGTATTTACCTTTGTAGCACGATATGCTAGAATTACACATCAGCACAGAAATACAATTGGTCACATATAAGGGATGCGTGTGTGTTAGTTTGTGCTTCACAACTCAAATACAATATTCACTGCTACCATATGTAATTATAAGATTGAGTTATCAAAGTGAAAAACTCAAAGAAACTGTTCATTGCTACCTGACCATGTGCAATTATGAAAACCATATAATTCCATATAAGGAATAAAAATGTGTTTTTGATATGACTATATTTAATAGTATGTTTATTTCTCGTTGCAGGTCGTCACATCATGCGTTCCACAACTCAATCATGAACTGGTGAGTTCCTTCTGTTTGTTTTCTATGTCATTTAGTATGGATTTTAGGCAAAACAAAATAGGCATGTTTCACCTAGCCCGACCTATCCTATATTTTGGCGCCGACCCACGCACAAAATTTTAACGTAAATTTGTCATTTCTCCGTCATACTAAATTTTCACTTCATGACAACAAATTTTAAAGGTTATACTGCAAGGTCAGTCAAATACTGTGTTCAAAGGTAATTTTTTGGTCTCAAAAACTTAACAGTGAGTATAACGTTTTCATTTCTTGGGATTTCATCATCACGCTTCCAAGATACACTGCATGACACTATTCATGTGACCTAGCTTACCAGTATTTAAAGGTCAAGATCACAGTCAGGGGTACATTGCATATACCGTTTGTATGTCTTCAAGAAGTTACTACAATGTTAATACTATGACAGAGTTATTTGATACTATAGATTATGGTCTTGTTTTAGATTTCCTAAAAGAAATCAGGATATATAAATCATTATAATGTGTTCTTATATATATTTACTTGTTTATATACCTGTTGACGGGCATTTGTTGATTTACATATAAAGTTTATATTACTACCATATCATCCCTTATTTTTAATAGTTTTATCTTTATATATTTACATTAATTTTTAATTACTACTTAATTTCTTCAGCTTTCATCGTTTTTTGCACACAATATGACCTATTTATGTGTCAACGTGCTGTAAAACACCATTCATTCATTCTTCCATATCTTCAAGATATCCATATCTGTATTTAATGACAAATAGTCAGGTGTCAAACATTTTTGAACAAGGCCCCATGTTGCAGAGAGTGAATGTCTCGTATTAAAGGGACATAGGGCAATCTTGATTTGTTTAAAACTCGCGCCAAATTTTTTTTTTCTCTTTTTTTTTTTTAGATAACTTGCATATTTGCAATTATTAATAATAATTATTAGAATAATTTAAGTAATAGATATAGTATGATAGATAGAGTATGATAGATATAGTATGATAGATATAGTATGCCCATTGAGGTGTTTAAATAACCAACAAGCTGAGACAAACTCTATTTTTTTGTAGCATGGTGTACTTGGTAAAACGGTATCCTATGGCCCCTTTAGTTACTCTAAATTAAACGATTTATTGCTTTGCATCCATCAAAGGAAATGTTACCGAACATGCTACAAAGCAAATTGTATGTACAAATTACTAACTTTTGATTTTATTGCACCAATATTATTTTTTAACATTTGATAGAATAACAAAGAAAATTGAAATCTAAATTTTTTATTTAATGTCAGATATGCAGGCAGGTTAAAGTCAAAATATTAATGGATTAATAAATCGTTGGTAATTTTAATGCTTGATAAAATCAAGATTGTCCTGTTTGCCTTTAAAGTTAATCATAATATATTATCAGTTCCCACAGTTCTCACAAACTGGTCACCATTTCTTGTTTATAAACATGTTTGGATCCAGTAGGCGGAAGGATAGTGTTTAAGCACCTTGAAAGAGAATTAACTAAATCGAGTATATATAATTACATGTTGGTGTTCACAGTCGTATGATTTAAGCGATATACTATTTGCATTTAAAATAAAATATGCATGATTTACCTGAATAAATATGTAACCCAAACCTAAGACCCGAAATTAATCCTTCCAACTCGGTTGGTTAATCGTCAATTTGTTAAGATCGCGTAATGTCGAAGGGTTGATCTCAGACTGACAATAAAGATGACCTGCCTTGACAGGAAGCTCATCGAAGCGCAAGGATTCCTTCTCATATTTTGCTACTCGAAGTCTTCGTTCAGGGACCTTAGTTTTTTGGGCGAAATTCTGTCAGCTGTCGATAGGTGTTTATGTAAGATAAATCTGTTTTTGATGGGAGCCTTTTGAAGTTGTGATCCGTGTTTTTTGAAAGAATTTAGTGCTGAACTCCTGGTCAGGTAGAACGTGACAAAGTGCACTGCTTGCTTGCCGACTAGTTAGTTATTGCTGAATTCTTTAAGTAAAAAACAAAAGAAAAGATTGTATATTTAAGAGGGATAAGAAAGGAACAGAAATAAAACCTTTAAAATGTAATCCTCACTAGGTTTGTGGGTGGATCTAAAAACCTTTAAACCTGGTAACTAGTATAATGTGGCTGGGTATGAAACCTGGTAACTAGTATAATGTGGCTGGGTATGAAACCTGGTAACTAGTATAATGTGTCTGGGTAGTATAATGTGGCTGGGTTTGAATCCTGGTAACTAGTATAATGTGGCTGGGTATGAAATCTGGTAACTAGTATAATGTGGCTGGGTATGAAACCTGGTGACTAGTATAATGTGGCTGGGTATGAAACCTGGTGACTAGTATAATGTGGCTGGGTATGAAAGTACAATCTCTAGCAATTATGAGAAACTGTTTTCTCTCCAATCCACCAGAAGTTTGCGCGTATTTCATGGATGGGATTATAAGAATCCTTCATGGGTATCCAGTGAAGATAGAGAATTCCAACCTGAGGTATAAGTGTTTTTATCGGAACCGAGGTTCCGATTAAAACACTTATACTGAGGGTTGGAATTTCATATCTGAGCCTAATACCCATGATAGATTCTTTTTCTTGCATATCAGAGGCAGGTTGTGCGTTGACGCCGCTGGATACTAACGTTTTGCATGTTTTCCTGTATATCGGATGTTGGCACGCGTGAATTTTATCTCGACCCTAGGGTGAGATGGAAATATCTAGCCCGGTAAAATGACGGATATCCTTGTCCAGTATGCAAGAAAAGAACATCCATCTCTTTGCTCATTTTTAAAGGGACACACGACAATTATAGTGATTTTTAAAAAAAAACGTCACGGCACCCCGTTAGTTTTTCACATAACTTGCATTTGTTCAATTATTAATATAAATGATAAGAAAAGTATAAAGCAAAATGTTTTTGGCATATTGCTATAACTAGTGATAACATTGCACCACGAATATATTTAAAACAATGGTAGAATAAGAAGGAAAAAAACGAAAATGTAACATTTTATTTAATAATATGCAAGCAAGTTTAAAGTCAACATGATGTACAAGCTTAATAATCAAGATGCTAATATCAAAGCTCGATAAAAACTTAAAGATGCCATGTGTCCTTTCATAGATGTTGGGGGAATACGAAACTCACAGTTGTAACTATATATAAGGAACAAGAAACTATAAAGGAACAAGAAACTATAAAGGAACAAGAAGAACAAGAAACTAAAATGTAACAAGAAACTATAAAGGAACAAGAAACTATAAAGGAACAAGAAACTATAAAGAGGAACAAGAAACTATAAAGGAACAAGAAACTATAAAGAGGAACAAGAAACTATAAAGGAACAAGAAACTATAAAGAGGAACAAGAAACTATAAAGAGGAACAATAAACTGTAAAGGGGAACAATAAACTATAAAGGAACACGCAAATATAAAGGGGAACAAGAAACTATAAAGGAACACGAAACTATAAAGAGGAACAAGAAACTATAAAGGAACACGGGACTATAAAGGAACAAGAAAATATAAAGAGGAACAAGAACCTATAAAGAGGAACAAGAAACTATAAAGAGGAACAAGAAACTATAAAGAGGAACAAGAAACTATAAAGGAACAAGAAACTATAAAGAGGAACAAAAAATATAAAGAGGAACAAGAAACTCTAAAGAAACAAGAAACTTTAAAGAAGAACAAGACACTTTAAAGAGGAACAAGAAACTATAAAGAGGAACAAGGAACTCTTAAGAGGAACAAGAAACTATAAAGACGAACAAGAAACTATAAAGACGAACAAGAAACTCTAAAGGAACAAGGAACTCTAAAGAGGCACACACAACTATAAAGAGGAACAAGAAACTATAAAGAGGGACAATAAACTATAAAGGAACAAGAAACTATAAAGAGGAACAAGAAACTATAAAGGAACAAGAAACTATAAAATAATAAGGAACTATAAAGACGAACAAGAAACTATAAAGAGGAACAAGAAACTATAAAGGAACAAGAAACTATAAAATAATAAGGAACTCTAAAAGAACAAGAAACTATAAAGGAACAAGAAAATATAAAATAATAAGGAACTATAAAAGAACAAGAAACTATAAAGAAACAATAAACTATAGTTTCTGGCATGTCAATATAAACTGAAACTCTCATTAATTAGGCCAATATCATAATTATAAAATTGAAAGAAAGGTGAAAAATGATAAAAAGAATAACTATAAGAGCTCTTGAATTATTGAATTATCTTCTCAACCGTAAATACATTGACACTCTTATCTTGTTTGTGACTTAATAAACAAAAATCAACATAATGTGTGACTTCACAACTTCTGGGGTTTTTTGCCGATTGTCGACTTGTAGATTATATGGGGATACATTTTAATTGTCAAGTTGCAGTATATTTTGTACTACATGTATCAATCAATTTATAAAGCGCACATTAAACATTGCAATGTTATGACAAATATATATTCATATACTGTAGCTTTGTTGAAGATCAAGTTATTGCCATATTTCATTACAAGTCATTGTTTTAAGAAGATTTGTCATGATTAATATATCGATGTCATATATGTATGGGAGGATTCCCAGATTCTGATGTCAGGTTTTTTTTTTACAAATAGGGGAAGGCGCCCAGGCCCTTTCAGAGGGGAAAAAACGCGCGATTTTTTCGATTTAGGGGAAAAATTGTTGTGCGACATCGCTGATAAAAGTTCACAAAATATACCGGAAACCACAACAGTTACTTCCCTTGTTATTAGTCATTGTCGTAAAGGTAAACCGTAAAGTGTTCTACGATAAACAATTGCGAAGCGTCGAAGGCGATTTATCGTTTTTTTCGTCCATGATTTATTAGTCTTTAAATTAAAGGGGAACTTTCTGTAGAGGGGAATTTTTAACCTTAAATAGGGGAAAAATGTAGGTTCCCCAGATAGGGGAAGACGCCAGTATCCGGCGTCAGTTATATAGTAAAAAAAAAAACTGGATGTATCCTTCCCCTCTCTTTTAGAGGTCACTCGAAATATAATACGTACCGGTACTATATTTGTTATTGAGCTTTAAACAAGAATTCAGTTTGATACACCTGAAGTCCATCATACTATTGCTGCAATTGCAGGTGACCTCTACATGTATGGTGGTCAAAGCTTCAACTGTCAAGATTATGATCAGGTACCCTGTTTTGACACATTACCACCCAAACATTAAACAAAACCACAGACATTCTCATTTGACCATCCAGGATGTAGTGTCACTTTTTACAAAGATTATGGCTCAAATTTCACTAAAGACTCTAATTTCCTGAATCATGTTTGCAAAATATACATTGGCCATCTAGGTTGAAGTTTCAAATTTCATAATAATGGGATGCCAATGTCAGCAAATCCAGGTGTGAATGCAAAATTATTATACCTATGTACAAATAAAGAACAAGGTACACTAGTCTCACACCAGTCCTCGAAATATGTAAAACATGTTCATTGGGGTTTTAGATGTTGTAAATGTACATATGTATACCTGCCTTACCTGGAGCTGGGTATTGGGTGACTTTCAAAATATGTGATTTATGCAGAAGACATGTCAGCTGCTGCAACCCAATACTGCAGTACGGGGCTATATTAACCCTGCTGCAGTACGGGGCTATTAACCCTGCTGCAGTACGGGGCTATTTACCCTACTGCAGTGTGGGGCTACTGCAGTGTGGGGCTATTAACCCTACCACAATAAGTGACTGTTAACCTTACAGCAGTGTGGGGCTATTAACCCTACTGCAGTACGGGGCTATTAACCCTACTGCAGTGTGGGGCTATTAACCCTACTGCAATAAGTGACTGTTAACCTTACTGCAATATGTGTCTATTAACCTCTCCCGTTTCTTAAAAGTCTTAAAAGTTTCTTAAACCTAAAAGTCACCTGGATAGAAAATGTGCTTTCAAATGTGTTTGTGGAGCGCTGGTGTCTAGTAGTAGAGCATTGGACCCATGATTAAAGAGATGTGGGTTCGATTTCCGCCATGATCGCATTTGTTGTGTCCCTGAGCAAGATATTTTATCTGCATTTGCTACAAGTACTGGTTCTACGTGGGAAGACAACTAGAGTGATTAAACTAAGTTAAGAGAGCTTTCGTTACAATCGCTGTAAAATAAATAAGTTTAAAATAAATGTATTCGGTCTTATTCTCCCAGCCTTCTTCTAGAAATACCATACGGTGTTGAGGAAGCTGGGGACATAAGATGAGAAAAGAGATGACAATGACATTATTTATTGTCTGTAGAGCATATATTTAATTAAGGAAACACCATCTCCAATTCACCGGAAAGATAACATATTTACGCTCAAATTCTAAGAAGACACCCGTATATATTAACATATATACTTTCAGTCATTGTTCAAACTGATGTTATAAGGATTACTGGAGAATCATTTAAAAGTTTATATTGTGACATTTATTGTAATTTAATGTCTCTTGGGGGATATATTTGGAGATTATGTTGTCCAATGTTGGAGTGTTTTGCAAACTCATACTAACTTTTTCCCCCCAAATTTAAACGTTAAACAAGTGCATACCAATGTTTTAAGCTCTTGGAATAAAGATCAGCAAAGATTATATGATGGTTTGTCATCTGCCTATCTGCCTGTCTGGAAATTCGACTTTATGCGAAATCCAATATGGCCACCACAGCTAAATATAGACTAAAAATATAATATTTTGATCGCTACCTGTAGAACTGTAAGAGGTATTGAATATGATCATCATGTCATGTAGTTGGTGTTAAATGAAATAAAATTCATGTTGTTATTGCTTCCAAGATGGCCACCAGCAGCCATCTTTGTTTGCATAAACTTAAATACACGAACATCATGAGATTACCACTTCTTCAAGTTCCTCATGAAACTTAGCAGAAACATTCCCTATGAATTGGTTCTTACTGAAATTAAACTTCCTGCAAAACCAAAGTCGACGTAGTTGTTTGCTCATTGCTTCTGTGGATCACGGTATTTCCCGCACAATAAAACATCTAAAAGTCGATACTGGTGAAATGAAAAAACAACACATTTGTTTCGTCGTTTGATGTTTTACATTATTTTTAGGACATTTTAGGCTATATGAATGTTGATTTTTAGTGGTGAAGGCAGACCACACACTTTTCCTTGGACAGAACCAGTACTTTATACCTCCCCCATTGATACAAATCGACACTTTCTCACTTGCAAGTCAAAGTCAAGCTCTCAGCGTCCTTGCCATCCCGGCCACAGATTCTCTCAAAGCTAAATGTATTACATAAAAAAAGAACTTCTCAAGAACTATTTAGAGGTATGGATAAGGTATCAGCAAATTTGACATGTAGTTGGTCTTAATATAAAGGAAATGCATGTTGATGGAGATTCCGATATGGACTCCAGCTGCCTTTTTTTTTTACATAGACTTACATAAAAGCTGATGAAATTCATATGTCATATGTGATCACTATTTCCTGGAAACTCTTTTTGGCTCTTCATGAATTGAATTGGATTTTGTCAGTTGCACCAACAGCTAAGGTCAAATGGCGACTTTCCAGCTTCCATTGGTGGAGGAAGACCCTCCAGGCAGTTTTTGTGCATGGGCGGGCACCTGGGTAGAACCACTGACGTTCCACAAGTCGGGTTGATCAGCTTCCTCACATAAAGATTCCTGGACCCTAGCGAACCTACAGACGTGAGGGCAAGAGATTTCAAGTCAGAGACTGGCTTTTCATGAAACTCCAAGCAAACATTCCTGATGATGTCCGGTTGCATGGTATTACTAAAATTTAACTTCCTGCAAATCCAAAATGGCCACCAAGATGTGCTGTGAAAAGCAAACTATTATAAAGAATATTGCTTAAGGACAATCCAAATAGTCTTAAGACAACCTATTAAAGGAGACATGGTCGTATGACATGTGCACTTTGTCAATGTTCACACCTTTTGGACATAAACAATGAAGCATGCGTACAAGAACACGTTAATGACTGGCTAATCATTATTTATTACTAATTATGATCATAAACAATGTGCGAATATATTACAATGACCTATATCATAAAATGACATGGTGTATATCATAAAAATACTGTCCTGGAATTTAAAAATTGTGAATATTGCAATAGGCTTAATGGTTGGAAAAAACAACAACAATATTTCTTAATTTTGTCATTTAATGGAAAATTGTGAATATTTTATTAAGTTTTATCTTAATATGTAATCTGCATATATGGGCTAAATAATATCATGTAGTTAACCTTTTTGTGCGCTCAGTTACTCCCATCCCTTACTGAACTTGGATTATCAGAATACAGAGTATTCCCCACCTGTGTGTGCAGTCCTTCGGATGAGACTTCCGACTCGGATCTGCCTGATTTGGGCTGCAGACTTTAAACCTAAAAAATACACACAACTGCACACTTCCAAATAAAACTTTATAATTGATACAAAACCTGCCTGGGTAAAATGTCTGTTTTTTAATATGACCGTCTTTTAGACCACGCCCACTATTTCCAATTTTCATTTATGACAAAACCACTTTTATAAGGCCTTGAATATTGTAACAGTTATGACCCAATTAGATGTGTCATTTCCTTTGAAGTAAAACTATTTTTAATATACCTTTATAAGCTAACTATTCTTCAGCTTATGCAGTGTTTGAAAGGCGGATAAAGAAAATTGACACATTGTTCATGAATAATTCCTTTGAAGTCAATTGGCCATCTTTCACCTTCGGTGACCTTGAGCGATTAACGGGGAAATGGAGATGACTATCGTATTATGCCTGAGAGCCATCCTATTTAGTACTATTAGTCAAATGTACACGGCTACCATGGGGCACTGAGGGCGATTAATTAAACTCAACTATCTTGAACGGTCACAATGTCCCGGCTTGTTCCCTGTAAATCGATACATGTCAAAAATGAAAAGGGGCGAGATGTCTGATATTTTTATCGCATCACAACACGCGATAGCTATCTGTCTTGTTTGGTAAAAAGTGTAATTCTAGTTTTTAAGTGATTTTAAAGTTAGGGTTTATATTTCTGTTAAAATGGTTGATTTCACTTTAGCTTGGGTCCATTATGGTTTGCGGGCACCTGTTGTCTCATTAGTTGCAATGGAGGGACTGGTGGCTTATGCTGCGACCAGAGCGGTGATCTTTAAGCACTGAGTTGATTGATCATCCTCTCGAATTGGGACCTAAATCGGACAGTCTGACAAGTCAGAAATCTTACAGAACCAGAGGACTTAATGATTAGGAGGCATTCAGATTTGTCTTCTTCACTACTGTAATGCTGGTTCCCCAACTGAGAAGTGCTGGTTTCTAAACAGAGTGAATGCTGGTTCCACCAACTGAATGTTGTCCTTGTTTTCCAGTAGACTGTATTGATGGTTGCCAAACTCAGTGGTGCTGATTGCCCAACTGAGAGTGTAGTGCTGGTTTCCCCAGATAAGGTACTGGGTCCCAAAATGAGCGTGGTTGTTATCCAGTATAAATGTGTGGCCCGTCCCCTCATTGTTTTTCTCCCACATAAATACCATAGCAAATTAGGTCGTCTTCCACGTCATCATTTGTCAGACTGCCATAACCTTTCTTGTGTAAACAATGTAAACAATTTTATATTCTATTTTTACTTATAATAAATAATGTTAAAATTAAAGTTTTTTCTTTTCTTAATTACACTCTTAAACTGACTTGCACTAAAGTGCCTCACTTTACATTTAATTCAAATTCTTGGACAAATTCATAGCCTGCACATTTTATATCCTACGTTTATTGAATAATATTTGTATTTGAACAATTTCAGATTGACAATAAAATACTCGTAAAAATGTGCTCCCCTTTTTATGATCGTTTGACCTGGTATTATAGAGGTTGACAAATCGTCACAATGTCTACTTGCAATATTTAAATTGTGAAAAAAAAATCTGAAAATAGTGTAAACAAAGATTAGTGCCGTTATATATCATATACCTTATAATTTAATATCAATGTACTCTTACCCTCTCCCCCACTCTCCCACACACTAACACACACAAACAAAAACACACATACCTTGTGGTAAGAGAAGAAAAAATAAATATTTGTGCATAGCAAGATTCGTTATTGTCACTGAGTTTGTCACCGAGTGTTAAAATGATTTGAGACGACCCCTTCATATTGGTTATGGTAGATTAGGCACGGATCTGAGGCATATTGTACGCTTTTAAAAAATGTTGGGATTTGGCTACTGAACTATTTTGTGGGCGTAATGAATGATCGTAAAAGTACCCAGATTATGCGCAAGATAGATTACTACTGTCAGAGGCATTGTGGTTGATTTGTGTGAATAGTTGGAAGTTGTTGACAAAAAAACTGTGCTTTAAACTGGGTATACATAGTCTAGATCGAATATACTATCCTAATATACTAACCTTAAGATTACTTATCAACAGGGTTTATGTACGCAGGGTTAAGAAAAGGATAAACAATCAAACAAACTACTTGTTTTGTATAAGTTTTTGTGCTTATAATTCAAATCCTTAAAATGTAACATCAGATAAAACAGTGATGATAACATGATGTGAGGGAAAAAAACATTATACCAAAATCGATAATAAATAAATCGTTATCAGAAAAAGTACTGGCTTTTGAAATACACATTTTTCAACACTGTTCAAAATAGTTTTTAGCAACCTTGGTAGCTCATCGGATTATCTGTAGGGCTTCAGACCTCTGCCCTGTTGGGGGTCCGGCAGAGGTATGTCTGATGGGAAACTTCATCCTTCACCGTAATCTCCCTCTAAGGTCGCTATCCCATTATGACCAAATATGAGGTCAGGTGAAAACAGGATGTAAAACGTCATTATACCCGCTTTCACAAAGTGAAGTGAGGGCTATATAGGAATCACGCTGTCCGTATCATCCCGCCCCGTCCCGTTACGTAACACATTTTTGTCACGTCGCGTCCCGTCACGTAACACATTTTAAGAACCTGAAATTCCTCAAACACTTTTGAATGGGTTGTTCCCAGACTTCGTATAAACATAAAAACTGATAACCTTATGTCCCTCTACATCACCCATTTTTGATTGCCTAATTTATTACAGAATTATGGCCCTTTATTTGACTTAAAATTTAAGCGGGGGTATTCCATCACCCTCAGTGATAGTTCTAGGTTTCGTTTCCGCTCAATAACTTTAGTTAGGAATGAGATATTGGTAGGAAGCTTTCTGGATATGTAGCTTATATGAAGAGAAATCTTGGGGTCACTGGGTTCAAGGTCACTTACTAAAACTAGAAAAATGTTTTCCATTCAATAACTTCAGTTAGGGATGAAATATTGTCATGAAACTTTATGAAAAGGAAGCTTGGGATTGCATTTAGGGGTCACTTGATTCAAGGTCAAGGTCACTGGTACTAAAAATAAAAAATGGGTTCCGTTCAGTAACTTCAATTAGGAATGAGATATTGGCATAAAACGTTCTAGATAGGCAGCTTATATAAAAGAGGTCACTGGGTAACCCATTCAAGGTCACTGTTACTGAAAATAGAAAAAAATATGCTCCATAACTTTAGTTAGGACTGAGATATGAGCGTGAAACTTTCTGGATAAGTAGCTTATATGAAAAGGAAGCTTGGGAATTGTAGTTGAGGTCATTGGGGTCAAGGGTCACTGTTACTAAAAATATAATGATTTCAGAATATATTCAGAATTATCCCCCTTGAATTTTGTCATAATGAGTCACATTTCTACGAAGAATTTGCTTTAAGTTTATGTCCAGTTTGTCAGTAACTTGAATTGAATTGAATTGGGGTTTTAAGGTGCACCAACACATGAAAGGTTATATGGCACCTAACAGGAATGAACATGCCAGGCTCATTGTCCATGTACATCGAGATAAAGTAACTTGAAAAAAGTTGTATCACAAATACTGTATGTTGAAAAGAAACTAACATCTGTTGTGAACATCTTGCATACACTATTCACTCCTACGACTAGGGGTACACTAGCTGCATGCTGTTGCTGGTAGGCCACTATTGAAAAGCAGCTCCAATTGAGCAGATATTTTAACCCATAGTAGTAGGACTGTATTCAGATGACTCATCTTTTACATTGTGAAAAACCTGGCCAACAGGCGTTTCCTCAAACAGTTTTGAATAGTTTGTTCCCAACCTTCATATATTCATAACAACTGATGACCTTACGTCCCTGTACATCACCCATTGTTGATTGCCTTATTTATTACAGAATTATGGCCTTTTGTTTGACTTAGAATTTAAGCAGGGTATTCATCACCTTCAGTGATAGTTCCAGTTTCATTTCAAATAGCTTTGAGACTATGGCTAGAATTAGATTAGAAGCCTTGCGCTTTAGAGCTACAGTCATCTGCATCAAATTGGTGGCTCAGTGGATACAGCTTTAGAGCTGAGTCATCTACATCACTTTGGTAGCTCAGTGGATACAGCTTTAGAGCTGAGTCATCTGCATCAAATTGGTGGCTCAGTGCATACAGCTTTAGAGCTGAGTCATCTGCAACAAATTGGTGGCTCAGTGGATACAGCTTTAGAGCTGAGTCATCTGCATCAAATTGGTAGCTCAGTGGATACAGCTTCAGAGCTGAGTCATCTACATCAAATTAGATTAGAAGCCTTGCGCTTTAGAGCTACAGTCATCTGCATCAAATTGGTGGCTCAGTGGATACAGCTTTAGAGCTGAGTCATCTACATCACTTTGGTAGCTCAGTGGATACAGCTTTAGAGCTAAGTCATCTGCATCAAATTGGTGGCTCAGTGCATACAGCTTTAGAGCTGAGTCATCTGCAACAAATTGGTGGCTCAGTGGATACAGCTTTAGAGCTGAGTCATCTGCATCAAATTGGTAGCTCAGTGGATACAGCTTCAGAGCTGAGTCATCTACATCAAATTGGAGGCTCAGTGAATACAACTTTAGAGCTGAGTTGTCTGCATCAAATTCGTGGCTCAGTGGATACAGCTTTAGAGCTTGGTCATCTGCATCAAATTAGTGGCTCAGTGGATACAGCTTTAGAGCTGAGTCATATGCATCAAATTGGTAGCTCAGTGGATACAGCTTTAGAGCTGAGTCATCTTCATCACATTGGTAGCTCAGTGGATACAGCTTTAGAGCTGAGTCATCTGCATCACATTGGTATCTCAGTGGATACAGCTTTAGAGCTGAGTCGTCTCCATCACATTGGTGGCTCAGTGGATACAGCTTTAGAGCTGAGTTGTCTGCATCAAATTGGTGGCTCAGTGGATACAGCTTTAGAGCTGGGTCGTCTGCATCAAATTGGTGGCTCAGTGGATACAGCTTTAGAGCTGAATCGTCTGCATCACATTGGTAGCTCAGTGGATACAGCTTTAGAGCTGAGTAGTCTGCATCACATTGGTAGCTCAGTGGATACAGTCATCTGCTCCATAAGTATTCACTCCCTGATAGAGCATGTCTAATAGCAAACTTGGTCCTTCATCTTATCTCCCTCTGAGGTTGCTGTACTAATATAACCTAATATGGTGAGTTACTGGGACATAAAAACCCATTTCATTTCATTTATTACATGCTTTAAAAATAGGATAGGTAAGTAAGAAAATAGAGTTCGGGTGGATTGAGGCATTTTAAAGAACAAAATAGCCCCCACCCACACACACCCACACACACCCACACACACCCCATTCTCAGATTATTGAGGAGCTTGTCCTCCACATTGTGTTATGCCTATGAAAATGTTGACAGTCCTTTTAAAACATTTTAAAACAAACATGGTACCTGGTCCACAGTTGTCTATGCTCAAACTATTCACTAGGAAATTGAGACAGTTTCTACAAAGATAGGAATTTTTATTGTGATTTTAAACTGTCATTTATGGTGTGACAGAGGTGTTCAAAACCCCTGCCGTGGATCAAATTAACTGTAGGTATAAAGGCTAAGAATGCACTTAAACCGAAGTGACTGCTTTTTTGAGTACTAAAATTAAATGAGTTTCTAAAGTAATTTTGTATATCTTTCAGAACCAAGATGTGTTGAACCAGAATTATTCAGGCTATCCCAAAGTCGTAAGTACCCCTGTCTGTCTGTCTGTCTGTCTGTCTGTCTGTCTGCTGGCTGGCTGGTTGGCTGGCTTGCTCGCTCGTGTCTGTCTGTCTGTCTGCTGGCTGGCTGGCTTGCTCGCTCTCTCGCTCTCTGTGTCTCTGTGTGTGTGTCTCTCTCTCTCTGTCTCTATCTCTGTTCTCACGCTCTCAATTGTTTAACTGATTGGTTAGTTGACTGGCTAACTGTTAGGTTGACAGGTGCCTTGCTGATTGTTAAGTTGCCTGGCTAACTGTTAAGTTGTCTGGCTAACTGTTAAGTTGCCTGGCTAAATGGTAAGTTGAATGAATAACTGTTATGTTTACTGGCTAATTGTTAAGTTGACTGGCTAACTGTTAAGCTGACTGGCTAATTGTTAAGTTGAATGGCTAATTGTTAAGTTGCCTGGCTAATTGTTAAGTTGACTGGCTAATTGTTAAGTTGACTGGCTAACTGTTATGGCTAATTGTTAAGTTGACTGGCTAACTGTTAAGTTGACGGGCTAACTGTTAAGTTGACCAACTAATTGTTAAGTTGACCGGCTAACTGTTAAGTTGACCTTCTAACTGTTAAGGTGCTGGCTAACTGTTAAGTTGACTGGCTAACTGTTAAGTTGCCTGGCTAACTGTTAAGTTGCCTGGATAACTGTTAAGTTGCCTGGCTAACTGTTAAGCTGATTGTCAAGTTGACTGGCTAACTGTTAAGTTGACCAACTAATTTTTAAGTTGACCGGCTAACTGTTAAGTTGACCTTCTAACTGTTAAGGTGCTGGCTAACTGTTAATTTGACTGGCTAACTGTTAAGTTGACCGGCTAACTGTTAAATTGACCCTCTAACTGTTAAATTGACCCTCTAACTGTTAAGGTGCCTGGCTAACTGTTAAGTTGCCTGGCTAGCTGTTTAGTTGACTGGCTAACTGTTAAGTTGCCTGGCTAATTGTTGAGTTGATTGGCCAACTGTTTAGTTGTCTGGGTAACTCTTTAGTTGTCTGGCTAACTGTTTCGTTGTCTAACTGACAGGTTATTTGACTGGCTAACTGTTTGGTTGGTTAACTGACTGGTCAGTGGACTGTTTAACTGTTAAGTTGACTGGCTAACTGTTAAAGTTGACTTGCTAACTAAGTTGATTGGCAAACTATTAACTGGCTAACAGGTTTGTTGATTAACTGAATGGTTAGTTGCCTGGCCAACTGTTAAGTTGGCTTAGGCCTAAAAAAAAAAATTGTGTGGTTCGGGTCAACCGACCCTACCTACGAATACACGCCGACCCTGACGTTTTTTTGGTCCATTTCGAAAAAAAATAAATAAATAATATAAAGTCACAGTAATTATAGTACATAATTCAGTGCATCTTCTTTGCGTTCATATAAAACAATCCTTAAAAAAAAAAAAAAAAAAAAAAATCCGACCTTACCTACCAATTTTGAACGTTACCCGAACCACACAATTTTTTTTTTTTAGGCCTTACTGTTAAGTTGCCTGGCTAACTGTTAATTTGACTGGCTAACTGTTAATTTGTCTGGCTAACTGTGAAGTTGACTGACTAACAATGTAGATAGTCTGGTTAACTGTTAAGTTGATTGGCAAACTATAAGTTGACTGGCTAACTGTTATGTTGACTGGCTAACGTGTTAAGTTGACTGGTTAACTGTAAATTGACTGGCCAACCGTTAAGTTGACTGGCTAACTGGAAGTTGACTTGCTAAGTGTTAAATTGATTGGCTAACTATAAGTTGAGTGGCTAACTGTTAAGTTGTCAGGCTAACTGTTAAATTGACTGTCTAACAGTTAAGTTGATTGGCTAACTGTAAGTTGACTGGCTGTTTGATTGACTGGCTAATTGGTTTGATTGACAGGTTGATTAGATAACTGACTGGCTAACTGTTTGGTTGACTAACTATTTGGTAGACAAACCTTTTGGTTAGTTGACAGACTGAACTTGTACTATTGTAATGGAACGGTCCATTGTCTCTGGGACCATTTGTTTACAGATAACGGTGAAAAAGGTACATTTAAAGTTTTATTTTTAGCTCTTCCGGCCTTTTACTTGCAGGCCAGTAGGGCTTATGCCATGGTTTTTTGTCCGTCGTCCATCGTTCGTTAACTTTTTGATGTCAATACTCTAGCACCTTAATTTTTCATCCGATCTTTACTAAAACTTTACCAGGTTATTAATATCAATGAAAGCTCGGATGAGTTGGAAAACCAGCCAGATTGGACCAGCAACACCAGAGTTATTGCCCTTGAATTAACGAAAATTGTTATGTTTTGTCTTGTCAACACTCTAGGGCCTCCATTTTTCATCCGATCTTTACGAAGATTATTAGTATCAACGGACGAGTTCGAAAACCAGCCAGAACGGACCAGTAACACCTGAGTTATTGCTTTGAATTAATAAAATTTGCTATATTTTTTGTCAACACCCCATTGCCTCCATTTTTCATCCGCTCTTTACCAGACATTACCAGATAATATCAATGAAAGCTCGGACGAGTTCGAAAAACCAGCCAGATCGGACCAGTAACACTGGAGTTATTGCCCTTGAATTAACGAAAATTGCTATATTTTGTCTTAACACTGTACAGGGATCACTCTAGGCCGCGATTCCGCGATATTCTCGCATTAAAATCTAAAAAATCGCATGAAAAAAGACAAATGGAACAAATTGTTGCACCGAATTCGGGGAAATCCATTTTCACCATTTCGGTTTGTAATGAAAATATATTTATTTACATTTCATTTAAAATCTCAAGTAAATTTGCTCAGATCCATTTATTTGCGATTAAAATATATAAAATGAGAAAATATCAAATTATTCGAAAATCACATGAAAAAAATCAAAACGAGATTATGTTGGTAAACTTCCGGTTCGCTTTTGCTTCGTGAAAGCGGGGGTGTCAAAGAAAATCGATTGATTATGAATAAACATGGCCATTTTTAAAATTACCAATCCTAGTTGCACATTTCTTCGTCGTGTTCCAGTTTAATGAGTTTTAGCAGATTTATGACCCTTAAAAAATCTCCTGTAGGGGAGACATCTCTTTTTACTAAAAACAACCCCT
This sequence comes from Cyrtodaria siliqua, assembly GCA_037043455.1. Taxonomy (NCBI): domain Eukaryota; kingdom Metazoa; phylum Mollusca; class Bivalvia; order Adapedonta; family Hiatellidae; genus Cyrtodaria; species Cyrtodaria siliqua. Next base: position 168,419 of record JAWPHD010003115.1, on the reverse strand, counting down.
AGTTCTAATTTAGTATGGTTATTTAGGGACTCAAGGCACAACAATTATATAAAATGGGTAAAACCTATTTTATACAATTGTTGTGCCTCGAGTCCTTAAATAACTCTACCAAATTTTATGACGATAACCCTCTTGGGCCTCTTGTTTATAAATGTATCAAAAACAGAACACTTTTGAGAAAAAAATAAAGGGGAAGAGTTGTTTACCAGGTAAGGACTATTGGGGGCTGGGAAAGATGGGCGGGAATTGGCTAATACACTGGTCCCCTATTGTATATGATAGTGTAGACAGTCATTCATATATTAACCTGTTTGTCCATTTTAGCAAGCGGTACCCGGTATTGCACAACAGCGGGGCACCATGACATCCAACCTGAATGAGATGATCAATCGAGATGTGGACCACGTGGACGGGGAGACAGACTGTATCCTTGACCTTGTCTACATCACAGAGAGGATCATTTGTAAGTAGAACTGCACAGACTGTATCCTTGACCTTGTCTACATCACAGAGAGGATCATATGTACAGTTGCTGCCACGCGGATTAAGACTTTTTCGCAGCATCCCCGTGGCCATTTTTCGATCGAAGTCACAAATCCCCTCGATCATACCGTGGATTGTCACCTGAAATATCGCGGGGATTCCCCGCAACCGTAAAAATCGCCGCGATTGCAAAATCCAGTCTCGAAAGAAAGCAATCACCGCGATTCTCTGTGATAGGTTCGCGGGGGAATGCGGGGGAAATTAGAGCAGGGATCAATAAAAAATGTAATAAAACTGATAAATACAATGACTAAATTTCGAAAGCAATACGTATTTCAAACTTTTAATGCATTTAATAACATGTATTTTTCGTTTTTGTTGTCCAAAAGTCGCATTTCACAAATTGGCTACCCACAATCCTTTGCGACGTGTGTACGTATTAACAAGGCGGCACTAATAACGGGTTTATGACCCAGAATTCTTTACACTTTTTTCGGATTATTTCTGACTTAAGAACCCATCGATGTATTAATAATCAACAGCAGAACAGTAAAATGTGTTACAAATAACGATTAATTAAAAATATAATTCTAATTTTCAGTATAAGAATTACTAATTGAATTTTATGTTCAGTCACCGCGATGTCGGTAATAGGAACCGCCATATAACTATCGTGAATACATTATCCGGGCATTTGAATTTTCCGAAAACAAAATAAAGTTGTTTTCTGCTTCGATTTTTTAATAGTTATTGAATAATAATGCATTAAATTGACTGCAAAAGTGTAAATTGATTCTGAAGGTAAATCGCGGCGATGGCATGCGATTTCACACTGGGTAAAGCGGTGTGCGAATCAAAACGGATCACGGCGAATCGCGGTGATTGTGTCGCGGTGGTCAAAAGTTATTGTCCCCGCGTTGAGTGGACTGTCCGCTGATCGCGGGGACAAAATCAGTGTGTCCACGGTGAGATAAAATCTGTACCAACAACAACAACAACATGGCGGACAGTGTTAACAAACCGAGCTCTCAATAAACTCTATAAATATGTGATTCTGAGAAATCTCACAGGGTAAGACATTGGCATAACTTGAATATGAAATAACAAGCAATTAGCAGCATAGCCTGTTGAAAACTTAAAGCAATGTGCCTAAACTGAAATGGAAAAAATTCCTTTCCTGCTTATGTAGATATATAGACGTTGAAGTTTCTAAAAATAGCCAAGTCCGTAAATCTGTGAGCTCATAACGGTAAATCGTCCCGCTGGTCATTTTTCTGAAGTATACTGTTCAGCAAAGGTTGCGTATGCTTGTCAAGTGATGTCCACACCACTACGATTTAGTACTCCGGCAAAGTCGTCTAACGTATACAATACTCCACTAAGTAAAAAGACACGAGAGAAGCGTGAACGTTCATCTCCAGCTTCGCCGGTCGACAATCCCATTAAAAAGAACAAGCTTAAACTTAGCATGGATTCCACAATGAAAGAGGACACCACCCCGCAGCCTGTGTCAATATCTGATGGCGACATCATGAAGATTTCAGCCAGCCTGAAATCTGTGCTTAGAACTGAGATTGAGGAAATCGTGATGTTGGCTATTACCTCGGTGATATCCTCTAAGCTTAACGCTCTTATCAATGAAAATGCCAGGCTCGCGTCTGAGAATAAAGAGCTTCACGAGAGAGATGTTAAACTCGAACATTGTGCTGACGAGGCTGAGCAGTATAGTCGTCGAAATTGTCTGCGCATCACAAATGTTAAGGAATTTCCTGGAGAGAACACTGATAACATCATTTTGGATGTCGCAAAAGTGAGTGGCGCCAGTATTACGCAGGCGGATATAGATCGGTCACACAGAGTTGGGAAGCCTTCCGAAAAGCCACGCGCTATTATCGTCAAACTTAGTACCTACCGTGCTCGGGAGCGTTTATACACCACGCGGTCCAGTTTGAAAGATAGCAAATACCACGGCTGCTTCATAAACGAAGATTTAACAAAAAACAGAAGCAAACTTTTGTTCGAAGCAAGGTCTCTAGTTAGAACGAACAAGCTCACCGGAGCTTGGTCGTCCGATGGGAAAATACTTGTAAAGGACACTTCAAGTAAAATCATGAGAGTATTTTCCTCCGAAGATTTGGAGAAGTACCAATAGTGTGCTTTACTGAACCGTGTTTTTTGTGCGTAACTATAGACTATATTTAGACGCCGTACTGCGTTATCAGCTTTAATGGACCGTTTAATTATCGTAGAACATGAACCGTTTATTTTTACTGTCAGCTTGCTACATGGACAATAACTCTTCCGCGCTGAAATGTGTATGACAATTTTCGACTATATAATATATTTGCTATATTCATCTCAACGGACTTTGTCTGCATTTGCTTAGAACTGGTTCAGAGAGTTTTCGTTACATTCAATGTAAAGTAAATAATTTTAAAATAAACGGACTTGTAAACACTAATGTGATATACGTAAAATATTTATGTAAAGGGCCAGATTCTAGTGGTAGGGTGTCCGCCTCACAAGCGGGAGGTTTTGGGGTCAAACCTAGGCCGAGGCCTACCAAATTATCTTCATATATGGGTCATACAAATGGTACTAGTGGCTCCCTGGCTTCATGTGCAGCGTACAAAGGGTAGTTCTAGGACTGATCGTCCCGGTGTCAGTATAATGTGAGTGGGTGGGGTATCATGTCCTGTTTACGGTGTGATATTCCAGTGTGACAGCACTATAAAGTTGAGCATTGAGCTCACTGCTACATGTAGACACCGTCCTGATATGACTGAAAGTTAAAATGGGGAAAAGCCTAAACTTCATGACTTGATGGAAACGTGCTTATATCTGATATTGTATAATTACAAAGTCTGGTATTTTGGATACTTGGCTAGTTTCTTAGCAACTTGGAAGACTGGAATGTTATCACAGCAGGTGGTTCTGCTTGTCTGCAAATATTTGAATGTCTCCTATGAACAACATTACCCAACTAGAAGCTGCCTGGCTAGCTCAGTAGGTAAGGCATTGAGATTAAGCTACAGACCTCTGCCCAGTGTGGGTTCGCTACCTGGCAGAGGCTGATGGGAAACTTTATCCTTCATATCATCTCCCTCTGAGGTTGCTGTCCCAATATAACCTAATATGATTATGAAAAGATAATGTGCAGGACATAAGTGCGTTTACATATAATTTTAAAAAAAACACTTATTTTTAAAAAGTTTTAAAACGATTTTTCCGGAAACACATTGATTACATTTCATGATGCTGGATCTGGGATACCTATTGTGGTATGTAAAACATATCGCGATATGTAACATTTACTGCTAGCTAAAGGTTGATATATATATCTTATTTCCACTAATAGAAGTGCTCCCCCACCCCAAAACCCCACCTTAAAAATTCAATACATTCTGATCATGTATCCAAAAACAAAAAAAAACACATTTTCTGTCGTTGGTATAACCCTAATAAAAAAAATAAAAAAATGGCCCCCTTTGCATTTTGCATAGCACTACTATTATGATATTTTTACCAATATCCATTCATAACTAAAATGACTGGCGTATCAATAATTAATCTGTTGTCCATTCCAGCCATGTCATTTGCGTCAGAGGAGCATGAAACCACGTACAAATACAACCTGAAAGAAGTGACGCGCATGCTGAAGACTAAACATCAAGACAATTACTTGGTAAGACCAAAGTCCTTACCCACCAACATCTTCAAATTAAAATCAATTGAATTGAATTGAATGTTGTTTAATAGCTCATCAACATAGTATAAGTTATTTAGGGCCGCCCCAGAGAAAGGGGAAGGATACATAGAAATCCGGGAACCGTGCTCTACTCTCATTATCGAATAGATTCCTATGGTTCTTTAACTTGCTCAGGGGATAGACCGATACACGGGACCGCCCGGTTTACGTCCCCATCCGACGGACTTGGCTAAGGGAAAGCGTCTTGCCCAAGAACACACCGACGAAACTCAGTGGCACGGAGGATTGAAACCGGGGCCTCCGGTTACAAATCCGCCGCGCTACCGACTACGCATGCCAGCCCTCAAATTAAAATGTCACATAAATGAAATGGACTTAATTAGAAGACAGAACAGTCCATTATATATATGTAGGGGGTTAAGGGTTAATAATAACTGTCTCTAGTTACCTTGATCCACTCTTGTGTTTGATAGATATTAAGTTCTAACGAGATTGATCTTCATTGTACAACTGCAATTGATACGCCAACGCTTCCGTTAAAAAAATAAACACTTCCTGTGTAGGTTCGGAAGCCATTGATTGGAACATAACTGGTGACAGCAGGTTGTTAGTCGGCCATGGTATTCCAATAAACAGATCAATGGAGCAATTCATGGGAACATTGGAAACAGTAGTTGAAGGCTAAAGTGCTTTAGCATTTATATTTAAATCTACATATTTAATTTACTTTAATTTAAGGTTCTAATACACAAACTTTATCCGGACCAGTTCTCCTTAACCCCTGGCCGGATTTCAACGAAACTTTACAGGAATGCTCAGTACCAAGCTTAGTTACGCATATCATCGCCGTGTTTCGGTTGAATGATTTTTGGCGGAGTTATGGCCCTTTAGAGTTTTTAATACACAAACTTTGTCCGGACTAGTTCTCCTTAACCCTTGGCTGGATTTCAACGAAAGTTTGCAGGGATGATCAGTACCAAGCCTTGTGCGTGTCATCGCCGTGTTCCGGTTCATTGATTTTTAGCATAGTTATGGCACTTTAAAGGTTTAATACATAAACTTTTTCAGGACTAGTTCTGAACCCCTGGCCGGATTTCAACGAAACTTTGCAGTTATGCATATTTCCACCATGTTCCGGTAGAAATATTTTTGGCAGAGTTATGGCTCTTTTAAAGGTTTTAGTACACAGACATTCTCCTGAGTAGTTCTCCTTAACACCTTGCAGAATTCCAACGAAATTTTGCAGAGATGATCAGTACCAAGTGTAGTTGTGCATATCTTCACCATGTTCTAGTTGAACGACTTTTGGCAGAGTTATGGTACTTTAAAGGTTTTAATGCACAAACCTTGTCAGGACTAGTTTTCCTGAACCCCTGTCCAGATTTCAGTGAAACTTGGCAAGGATGATCTGTACCAAGCCCAGTTCTGCATATCTTTGCCATGTTATGGTTAAATAATTGTTGGCGGAGTTATGGCCCTTTAAAGGTTTTAGTAAAATTTGTCCGGACTAGATCTAATGAACCCCTAGCCGGATTTCAACGAAACTTGGCAAGGATGTTCAGTACCAAGCCTAGTTGCACATATTATCTTTGTGTTCTGCATGATTGATTGTTTGCGGAGTTATGGCCTTTTACCCAGTGGGAGAGACCCCTGTTTTTACTAAAAACAACCTCTAGTTACTACTGATTTTGTGAAATATTTGGTTTAATAATTAAATGACATCATTAAAAAGAAGTTCAAATTACTAAAACTTAATGTTAAAAATGAATACACAGAGGTCATTAATGATTTCATAAAGACCACCATTCGTATCCTTGGCAACAGAAGTCATTGCAGAAAGCAGTACCCATCCATCACATTTTGTATGTACATCACCCTTTCTTGTCTGGACGTCTCCAAGTTTGAAGTCTTTTTGTGCATATTGTATCATTGTTCCGGTCCATTGACGTGCATATTGTATCATTGTTCCGGTCCATTGACTCACACTTTCAGATGTAGGTCACACTTTTATGTATGAGAGGGTAAAGACACTGGGTTTGAAACCTTCTCGCCTCACCGCTGCAGGTTCACGTCCCACTGGGAGCTAGACACTGGGCCTCACCGCTGCAGGTTCACGTCCCACCTTCTCGCCTCACCGCTGCAGGTTCACGTCCCACTGGGAGCTGCAGGTTCACGTCCCACTGGGAGCTGCAGGTTCACGTCCCACTGGGAGCTGCAGGTTCACGTCCCACTGGGAGCTGCAGGTTCACGTCCCACTGGGAGCTGCAGGTTCACGTCCCACTGGGAGCTGCAGGTTCACGTCCCACTGGGAGATGCAGGTTCACGTCCCACTGGGAGCTGCAGGTTCACGTCCCACTGGGGGCTAGACTTGTCAAGTGAGAAAGTGTCAGTTTGATTCTAATGGATGATGGGAGGTATAAAGTACTATAGTACTGGTTCTACCCAGGTGGGTGGATGATGGCAGGTATAAAGTACTATAGTACTGGTTCTACCCAGGTGGGTGGTCTGCCTTCAAAACAAAAATTTACCTTCATACATAGTCTAAAATGTGCTGAAAAACGAATTTAAACACCAAGCAAACAAATAAATTAATAAATTGATTTTGGCAATACTTTATGGGTAAGTATCAGTAGGAAAACTAACTGCACATATTGTCACGCTGTTCAAGTCAATTCATTACATGGTCCGAGTATTAATTTTCATACCCCATCCAACCCCTTCTCCAAGAAGCAAAAAAAACGGTTTAAGCTAGGGGTAAAAAATAAAACCTTAATTTCGGCTTTAAAAGTTTGCATATTGTAAAGTTAAAACATTTAATAGGTAATTTTAGACAGGTTATCACATTTTTTCAGTAATAAAGTTTTTAAACATGTTTTATTGTCGAAATATATCTGTTAAAAAATCCTGCTAATTTATTTGCTTTCTCATCGCTTGGAATTAAGTCGGTACCACATAATGGATTTTTGATAGAGTTATGGCCTTATTTCAGCTGATAACTAACAGCAGGGGCATTTATGTCCCAAGACACATTCATTGTTTCATCAGGTATGATCACAAATGTAATATTCTCTCTATTACAGGTAATAAACATCTCTGACAAACGCCCTGACCTTGCCAAACACTGTCCACAAGTCCTGGACTACGGGTGGCCCGAGCATCTGGCCCCGCCCCTGGAGCGACTCTGCAGCATATGCAAGGCCATAGACTCGTGGTTGGGCTCGGACATTAACCATGTGGTTGTCGTGCACTGTAAAGGTGGGCGGGGCAGGATCGCCGTCGTCATAGCAGCTTACATGAGATACAGCAATATCTGTGCTAGGTAGGTCAGCTAATTTTGTATGAACCGGGTTTAAGTGCTATAAGAGTACAAGGAAAGTACACTTTGGAGACTAGCTTTGGTTTAAATCCTGGGCATGGTTTAGTAGCTAACCATATTTAGATGCTAAAAAAATTCTTGGTTTTTCTGTGGCCGCAAGTTTTAAAATGCATAAAAATTGTTGATTTGATTTAAACAAACAGAGTAATATTAGCATATATACGACAGAAATATTATAATGACAAATGGGTCGGATAAAATATTCTACCAACATGATATTAAACCCTTCCCAATTATTGTGTTCCTTTAATGTTATGACGATACCTGCACCATTTGGAGTGTTTGATCACCAGTGCAGCTTTTTCAGATTGCATACAGGTTTATAACTTTTGTCTTACCATCTTTATTTTTAAACTTACCTGTTTCTACCTGCATTCACAGTGCTGACCAGGCATTAGACAGATTTGCTATGAAGCGTTTCTATGACGACAAATTGGGAGGACTACCTCAGCCTTCACAGAGAAGGTAAGTGAGAGTTGTGCCCCTTTGTAAATACAGGATCATACAAACCCACTTTTCTTTTAATATCCATAAAACTTCTGATGTCATTATTTGAGAGCATTTTCATGGAAACACTATAGTCTAAAGTGTATCTCCTTTATTGTTCATTCCACTGGGAGCTCAGCTTGTAAGTGAGAAAGTGTTCATTCTTTCGGTTGGCGCTGTCTCCACTAAAAAAAGCAACCGTCGTATATGACCTGAAATATATCATATATGACCTGGAAATATATCATATATAACCTGGAAATATATCATATATAACCTGGAAATATATCATATATAACCTGGAAATATATCATATATAACCTGAAATATATCATATATAACCTGAAATATATCATATATAACCTGAAATATATCATATATAACCTGAAATATATCATATTTAACCTGGAAATATATCATATATAACCTGAAATGTGCTAAAAATGATGTAAAACACCATTCAGTCAACCACAACTTTTTGTGAAACATACTACACAAATTGATCTTGTGGTGACCAGATATTAAACGACTGTTATTATTATTTTGTTATTCCTTTGCAAAAAAAGTTCATTATTTTGTTATTCCTTTGCAGATATGTTCATTATTCCTTTGCAGATATGTTCATTATTCCATTATTCCTTTGCAGATATGTTCATTATTCCTTTGCAGATATGTTCATTATTCCATTATACCTTTGCAGATATGTTCATTATTTCATTATTCCTTTGCAGATATGTTCATTATTTCATTATTCCTTTGCAGATATTGTTCATTATTTTATTATTCCTTTACAGATGTTGTTCATTATTTTATTATTCTTTTGAAGATATTTAGTTATTCCATTATACTTTTACAGATGTGCTCATTAATTCATTATTCCTTTGCAGATATTGTTCATTATTTTATTATTCCTTTACAGAATGATGTTGTTCATTATTTTATTATTCCTTTGAAGATATTTAGTTATTCCATTATACTTTTACAGATGTGTTCATTATTTCATTATTCCTTTGCAGATATTGTTCATTATTTCATTATTCCTTTGCAGATATTGTTCATTATTTCATTATTCCTTTGCAGATATTGTTCATTATTTTATTATTCCTTTACAGATACGTTCATTATTTTGCGGGTTTACTTTCTGGTGCAATACAAATCAACAGCAGTGCTCTATACCTCCACCACATTCTGATACATGGTGTACCAAATTTCGACACAAAAGGTGGCTGTCGACCTTTCATTAAGGTCTACCAGGGAATGCACCCCATCTTCACTTCTGGAGTTTAGTAAGTACAGATTTGAGGTCAAATTCTGAGTTCAAAAGTCATTTTTTGTCAAGAAAACTAGACTTAAAATCGGGTATAACTTTGTCATTTGTTCATATTTTCTTCATGAAATTTACGATAGGTAACTACATCTGCCATATTTCCCCTAATAGTAGCAGGAAATGGCAGTGGGGCTCTCTTCAAAAGTGTGTGGTTGTTGGTGGGGAGGGAGGGGATGTGCTTCTTTTCGGGGAGGGGCCCTTATTAGGGGAAATACGATAGCTTGTTGTCAAATATTGTTTCTTATATGCCATTTCATAACTACTTTCCATATTAGCACGTGTAATAACATCGAATGATGTCGTGTAATGTTCCCTGATTATATACAAGGCACTGGATTGTACTTGTTAAATGAAAGTATTGCCAGTTGCTCCTTATTTTATTAAATAACTCAAGCAAATGAAGTATAACTTATTTGAATGTTTGAAATATGTTAGAATCAATTTATTATTTAACAAAATTGCTCATCATATTGTAGCAATCACTTACCCCTCACCTGATCCCTCAGGGGTCTAGGAATCTTTATGTGAGGAAGCTATCCAGCTGGCTTGCGGAACGTCGGTGGTTCTACCCAGGTGCCCGCCCGTGCACGAAAATTGCCCGGATGTGCACCTGGGTCTTCCTCCACGAGTGGAAGCTGGAAAGTCGCCATATAACCTTAGCTGTTGGTGCGACTATAAAATCCAATTCAATTCAATTCATCATATTGTAAACTACTGAAATCATTGTAAGGTAAAGACATGGCCAACGCCAGTAGACCTATTAAAGGTGAATAAAATCGCTTCCTTCTTCTTCGTCGTCATCTCCTCTTCCTACTTTTCTTCTTACTTCTTCTTCCTTCTTCTTCTTCATCTTCTTCCTTCTTCTTCATCTTCTTCTATGCTTTATATTTCACTTGTCAAAGCTGCTACATATGTTTTCGTATGAAACAAACACTCGTAATATCTTCTGTTTTTGTCTTGCCTTTTCGAAGAAAAAAAGAGATATAGGTGTTGCTTTTCCGGCGGCGGCGGCGGCGTCAACATTCAAGTTTTGCATTAAGGTCATTTTCTCACAAACTGTATGCACTAGACCTTTCAAACTTTGCTTATAGTTGTATCATGGGTGATACGTTGTATCATGGGTGATACGTTGTATCATGGGTGATACATCGCAACGTGACAAAGCAAATGTGGAAGTGACCTTGACCCTCCAAGCAAAGGGCAGATAACTTACTAATTTTTAGGTTCAAGTTTTGCGTTTAGGTCATTTTCTCACAAACTGTATGCACTAGACCTTTCAAACTTTGCTTATAGTTGTATCATGGGTGGTACATCGCAACGAGACAAAGCAAATGTGGAAGTGACCTTGACCCTCCAAGCAAAGGGCAGATAACTTACTAATTTTTAGGTTCAACTTTTGCGTTTAGGTCACTTTTTCACAAACTGTATGCACTAGACCTTTCAAACTTTGCTTATAGTTGTATCTTGGGTGGTACCTGGCAACGTGACAAAGCAAATGTGGAAGTGACCTTGACCCTCCAAGCAAAGGGCAGATAACTTACTAATTTTTAGGTTCAACTTTTGCGTTTAGGTCACTTTTTCACAAACTGTATGCACTAGACCTTTCAAACTTTGCTTATAGTTGTATCTTGGGTGGTACCTGGCAACGTGACAAAGCAAATGTGGAAGTGACCTTGACCCTCCAAGCAAAGGGCAGATAACTTACTAATTTTTAGGTTCAACTTTTGCGTTTAGGTCACTTTTTCACAAACTGTATGCACTAGACCTTTAAAACTTCGCTTATAGTTGTATCTTGAGTGGTACATCGCAACGTGACAAAGCAAATGTGGAAGTGACCTTGACCTCCAAGCAAAGGCAGATAAACTTATAATTTTTACCTTCAACTTTGGCGTTTAGGTCACTTTTTCACAAACTGTATGCACTAGACATTTCAAACTTTTCTTATAGTTGTATCTTGGGTGGTACATCGCAACGTGACAAAGCAAATGTGGATGTTACCTTGACCCTCCAAGCAAAGGGCAGATAACTTAATAATTTTTAGGTTCAACTTTTGCGTTTAGGTCAGTACTCACTTTTTCACAAACTGTATGCACTAGACCTTTAAAACTGCTTATAGCTGTATCTTGGGTGGTACATAGCAATGTGACAAGGCAAATGTGGAAGTGACCTTGACCCTCCAAGCAAAGGGCAGATAACCTTATAATTTTTACCTTCAAATTTGGCGTTTATGTCACTTTTTCACAAACTGTATGCACTAAGACCTTTCAAACTTTGCTTATAGTTGTATCTTGAGTGGTACATTGCAACGTCACAAAGCAAATGTGGATGTGACCTTCACCATCCAAGCAAAGGGCAGATAACTTAAATTGTTATAGTTACATCACTTTCTCATGAACTATAATTCATAATAATGCACTAGATGTTTTAAACCTACCTTATAGCTTAATCTTCGGAAGAAAACATATTCTATTTTGACATAGTTGTGTCTTGGGTAGTGCATCTTTTTGGATGCATGGATTTCATCTATGATCTTGACCTACTTTTTGGAGCTGATGATTTTTAGCTCTACTGTCCAAGGGCCTCATTCTTCATCCGATCTCTACCAAACTTATGTGTTAATATCAATGAAAGCTCGGACAAGTTCGAAAACCAGCCAGACCAGTAACAGCGGAGTTATGGCCCTTGATTTAGTTAAAAATGCTATATTTTGCCACGTTAATACGATATAGGGCTATCATTTTTCATCTGATCTTTACCAAACTTTACCAGATGGTTTGCCTTTTTTTTTTTTTTATTATTATTAATTTTTTTGTTTGTTTGTTATTTTTGTTATGTTTTTGTTATTTGATTGATTGATATATTTTTTTTATTTTTTTATTTTATTATTTTTGGTGTGAACGCCATGTTAGCAGGAAGCATTGCTATGATTTCTAGTTGTGCCTATTGTGTTTTTTTCCGATTGGTTGATTTTTGATGAAGTTACGGCCCCTTGACATTTTTACTTTTAAAATTCTTGTCGGCGCTACTCCTAAACGCCTTGTTGGATTTCGACGAAACTTGGCAGGAAGCATCGGTTAGATGTCTAGTTGTGCATATTGCACTTTTGTTCCAGTTCGCTGAGTTGTGGCACTTTGACATTTTAACTTTAAATTTCTTTGTCGGCGCTACTCCTCCTAAACGGCTTGTTGGATTTCTACAAAATTTGGCAGGAAGCCTCAGTATGATGTCTTGTTGTGCAAAGCGTGGAATATCAATAAAATCTTGGACAAGTTTGAAAACCAGCTACATTTAGATATTGTTAGTAACAGCAGGTTATGGCCCTTGATTTGTTGAAAAATGCTATATTGTATTTTCCTTTGTTAAATCTGTAGTTGATTCATGTTTTATCTGATCTTTACCATATTTGTTTAGAATGTTAATATAACCCCCCACCCATTTTTAGCTCTACTGGCTGAAGGCCAGCAGAGCTTATGGGATGGCGAGTTGTCCGTCGTCCGTCGTCCGTCCGTCCGTCTGTTAACTTTTGCCTTGTGAACACTCTAGGGCCTTCATTATTAATCGAATCTTTACGTAACTTTGCCAGTGTCTTTATATCAATGAAAGCTCGGACAAGTTCGAAAACCAGCCGGATCGGAATAATTTCACCGGAGTTATGGCCCTTGTTTTGCTGAAAAATGCCATATTAAGCCTTGTGAACACTCTAGCACCTTCATTTATTATTTGATCTTTACCAAACTTGCACAGATTGTTAATATCAATGAAAGCTCGAACAAGTTCGAAAACCAGCCAAATCGGATCAGTAACACCTGAGTTATGGCCCTTGTTTTTTCTGAAAATTGCTATTTTCTGCCTTGTGAACGCTCTATCACCTTCATTTATTATTTGATCTTTACCAAACTTGCACAGATTGTTAATATCAATGAAAGCTCGGACAAGTTCGAAAACCAGCCAAATCGGATCGGTAACACCAGAGTTATGGCCCTTGTTTTTCCTGAAAATTGCTATTTTCTGCCTTGTGAACGCTCTAGCACCTTCATTTATTATTTGATCGTTACCAAACTTGCACAGATTGTTAATACCAATTATAGCTTGAACAAGTTCAAAAATCAGCTGAATTGGGTCAGTAACACCAGAGTTATGGCCCTTGTTTTTTCTGGAAAATGGCATTTTCTGCCTTGGGAACACGCTAGCACCTTCATTTATTATTTGATCTTTACCAAACTTGCACAGATTGTTAATATCAATGAAAGCTCGGACAAGTTCGAAAACCAGCCAGGTCGGAATAATTTCACCGGAGTGATGGCCCTTGTTTTTTCTGAAAATTTCTATTTTCTGACTTGTGAACGCTCTAGCACCTTCATTTATTATTTGATCGTTACCAAACTTGCACAGACTGTTATTACCAATTATAGCTTGAACAAGTTCGAAAATCAGCTGAATTGGGCCAGTAACACCAGAGTAATGGCCCTTGTTAGCTCTACTGGCCAACGGCCAGAAGAGCTTATGGGATGGTGTGTTGTCCGTCGTCCGTCGTCCGTCTGTCGGTCGTCTGTCTGTCTGTCGTCCGTTAACTTTTCTTCAAACGACTTCTCCTCAGAAACCGCTTGGCTAATTTTGACCAAACTTCACATGGATGATCCTTAGATGAATGCTTTTGAGATTTGTTAAAATTAGGTCAGCGCTACATCCAAGATGGCTGCCATTACCATATATGGTCGAAACCTTAAAAAATCTTCTTCTCCAGAACTGCTGGACAGATTTCAACAGTTTTTCTTTTAAAATGATCGCCAACGCCTAGACTATCAAGTTTGTTCAAATAAAGTCCCCGGGGTCAAAAATGGCCGTGCTCCGGGGGTCCAAAGTTTGTATATTGAGGTTTTGCATGTTTTTCATATAGACATATAGGAAAAAACTTTAAAAAATCTTCTTCTCAGAAACCACAAGGCACAGAGCTCTCATGTATTACATGTAGCATCAGCTTATGGTCCTCTACTAAGTTTGTTCAAATGGTGACCCTGTGGTCAAATTTGTCCCCGCCCCGGGGGTCACAGTTTTACATAGACTTATATAGGTTTTTTTTTTTTAAAAAATCTTCTTCTCGGAAACTACAACAGCCAGAGGTTTGATATTTTGCATTTACTATAAGCTTATGGTCCTTTACCAAGTTTGTTTAAATGGTGACCCTCGGGTCACATTTGGCCCCGCCCCAAGGGTCACATGTTTTACATAGACATGTATAGGGAAAAACTTAAAAAATCTTCTTCTCTGAAACTGCAAGAGCCAGAGGTTTAATATTTTTGCATTTGCTATAAGCATGTGGTCCTCTACCAAGTTTGTTCAAATGGTGACCCAGGGGTCACATTTGGCCCCACCCCGGGGGTCACAGTTTTACATAGGCTTGTATAGGGAAAAACTGAAAAAAATCTTCTTCTTTGGAACTACATGGCACAGAGCTCTCATGTATTACATGTAGCATCTGCTTATGGTCCTCTACTAAGTTTGTTCAAATGGTGACCCTGGGGTCAAATTTTGTCCCCGCCCCGAGGGTCACAGTTTTACATAGACTTATGTAGGATTTTTTTTTAAAAAATCTTCTTCTCGGAAACTACAAGAGCCAGAGGTTTGATATTTTACATTTATTATAAACTTATGGTCCTTTACCAACTTTGTTTAAATGTTTTACATAGACATGTATAGGAAAAAAACTTAAAAAATTTTCTTCTCTGAAACTGCAAGAGCCAGAGGTTTAATATTTTGCTGTTGCTATAAGATTATGGTCCTTTACCAATTTTGTTCTTTTTTTGTTCTTTTTTTTTTTATTCTTTTTTTTTCATTTTGTTTCTTTTTTTTCATTTTTTTTTCTTTTTTTTTTCTTTTTTTTTTCTTTTTTTTTTCTTTTTTTTCTTTCTTTTTTTCTTTTTTTTTTTTATTTCATTTTTTTTTTTTTTTTTTCATTTTTATTAACTTGGAAAACTAGCCAGATCGGACCAGTAATGGCGGAGTTATTGCTATATTTTGCCTCTTTAAGACGATAGTCACTTGCTTCATTGATGTCATAAGAGCCATATTAGCCAGTAGAGCGTCCACAGGCCCTCTTGGGCCTCTTGTTTTTTCTGAAAAATGGCATTTTCTGCCTTGTGAACACTCTAGCACCTTCATTTATTATTTGATCTTTACCAAACTTGCACAGATTGTTAGTTTTAATGAAAGCTCGAACATGTTTGAAAACCAGCTAAGTCGGATCATTAACACTGGAGTTATGGCCCTTGTTTTTTTCTGGAAAATGCTATTTTTCTGCCTTATGAACACTCTAGGGCCTTCAATATTAATCGAATCTTTACTTAACTTTGCCAGTGTCTTGAAAGCTTGAAAAAGTTCAAAAACCGGCAAGATCGAAATAATTTCAACGGAGTTATGGCCCTTGTTTTGCTGAAAAATGCCATATTAAGCCTTGTGAACACTCTAGGACCTTCATTTATTATTTGATCTTTACCAAACTTGCAGAGATTGTTAATATCAATGAAAGCTCGGACAAGTTCGAAAACCAGTCACAGAGGAGTTATGGCTCTTGATTTAGTTAAAAATGCTATATTTTGTCTCGTTAATACGGTAGGGCCTTCATTTTTAATCTGATCGTTACCAAACTTTACCAGATTCTTTAGTTATGGCCCTTGATTTAGTTACAAAGCTGTTTTTTGCTCGAAACTTTTAAGAAAACATAAATAGCAGTCACTCGCTTCATTGATATTATAAGAGCCATGTTAGCCAGTAGAGCGTCCACAGGCCCTCTTGGGCCTCTTGTTATGAAATTTCATTCATAGAAGAAGTGGGACAAATTAAAAAATACCCATGCCAGACTAGACACAGCAGACTTAATGCCCATGATCTAAGGCCATTCTATCCCAGTTGTTTTTGCAATGTTTTAAAAAAATAATGATGGGAATTTTATGTCAACAACCCTTGATATAAACGTTTTGTTTTAGCCAGTAGAGCGAGCATCCACAGGCCCTCTTGGGCCTCTAGTTTTTAATAGAATGGCATTTTGTTTTTAAACAAATGCACTAAGATGTCATCTCAGCAAAAGCAAACGGCAAACTCCGTTGTTTTTAGTTACTAAAATGTTTACAAACTTTCATTTAAGCACCATTGACGTTTTTATTTTTACGTCCTGGCCCCCATTAGGCGAGATATGTGAATCCACGGATTTCTTGTTTTATATGGTTTATAAAAGCTTTTACTGTATCGGCATGATCTATAGTAGCCTTAGGTGGGTGACGTCCCTGCCATATTTATGTATTTTATAAAGCTTAGGAAAACACATGTTGCGATATGACTTGTATAAGTAACAGCCTAGTTATAAACAATTTTATCAGCAGTCCTGGTGTTTTAATAGGAAACTGGATTTTCTTAAACATATTTTATTGTAATTTTTTTTTCCAATTCTCTCCCTTTGATCCTGTGCTTTTTTCAGATTTTGGTAAATTCTGTCATTTTTACTCCCTCAGCCCAAAATATCACAGTCGAGTGAAAATCTGTCACCTTCCGGTCTCTAATTATGTCTAGTTACACCACTCTGAGAGTACTGAGTGCTGGTCTTAATATTCTGAATTAATTTAAACCTTCATAAAAAAACAGCAGGCTTCAGTGACAGCTACTGTCAGATTGAATATGTTTTTTTAGTGGCAGTTAAACAAATATTACACACATTTTTTGTAAAATTTAAATACCCCAGGAACGAAAGTTTTCAATCAACAAGCAAAAGCACATAATTTTATTTTATAATTACAAGTTACCTTTCTAACAATGATGAATAATAAGCTATTTGTAATTGGAAGAAAAATAAAAAAAAAGATCAAAGAGGCGTTGCATAAAGACACTACCTGTGTGTAATGGCTTCACACTGATTAACAGCTCAGATAAACACCAGGAGATCAACAATGCTGGAACCTAGACAAACATTACAGAAATTATCACAAAAGTGTGGATGATTATATGGTTGGGTATCTCGTGCTGTAATCATTTGTGACATAATTTGCGTGGAATCTTAAAGCTTAAAGCGATATGGGCAATCTTGAGATCTGTTTTACATGCATCACAACAAATCAAACATCTACAAAAGTTTGTTCTTTTGTACTTCCTTATCTCAGAAGTTAAAGTAGCTAGCCCGCCAACAACAGCCAGATTATGTAAACATGTACACCGTTTCTAAACCTACTGTATAACTTACATAATTTGAGAATTAAAACTCTATAGACACAATATAAATGGCTTTAACCAGCCAGGCCAAACCCACTAAGCGGAGTGTCGAATTAAGAGTAACAACTCATAATTTGTTTTACTCATATTCAGTCATGGGTATTTTAAGAACCCATGAATAAAACTATTTATACTTTTAATTGGCACCTATGCATTAATATTAAACATATTTAACGGGTTTGTAGAGTAATTTTGCTGTTATTTGGCGGGTTAGTGCTTTAATGAGCAGTATTTTTTCGGCATGCCACACATGTTGTACATGCACTCACAAACCAGAACAGGTCAAAGTGTTGGCTGTTCCATTATGCTTTACATGTTGGCTTTTTTGCAAGACCATAGGGCAAGCACCCTCAATCTAGGCAACCCCATTTCTAACAAAGTGCCTCCATGGTTGAGGGGTTAACAATGTTGCCTTGTAAACCTTCTCGCCTTTCACCGCTGCGGGTTCAAATCCCACTGGGAGATTGAGTTGTTACGTGAGAAAGTGACAATTTTTATGGATGGCGGGAGGTATACAGTACTGGTTCTACCCAGGGACAATGGGGGGGGTCTTCCTCTACCATGAATATATTATTGCCTAAAATGTGCTGAAAATGACGTAAAACACCATTCAAACAAACTAACATAAAATAATGCTAAACATCGTACGTATCCACGTGATCACAGGGATAAATTTCATAATTTGTTGAACTTGGGGAACTTTTTTGTTTAAAAATAAATGTGTGAACCATAGAATTATCTGTACCACAAATTAGTCGGTCTGTCTACGTTTTTGTAAAACAAAAAGTCCATTTCCTAACAATTCTGAAATTATAAATCTGTTTTGGATCAGTCGGGTGAGAAAATTGAATCAGGATGCTTCGAAAGTTGTGCCAAAATTCCAACGAGGCTGAAAAAAGGTGCTGATACGAGACTTTGTAGTCAGCGTGATTTAGGACGACTTAATCATCGACTTAATCACAGGCAGACAGACTGGGCTGCTGAAGTAGTTACCGACTATCTGTCTTAATTAGACTGCCTTTTGGACATTTTTATGCCACTTTAAGTTTGGAAGGTCGTAAAATTGTAGTGTTTTACAAATTCTTTGCAATTATATCAATCTGATTGTGCAACCGCTGTGTATACTTCCTTGCCTTTGCAAGTATATGCGTTGATTTATTTGTTTGTTTTAGTGTATTTTAGTAGAAAACAATTCATTACACAATCTTGGTCTTTAAAGTATAGACATAAATAATGGTTAAATTTCTAAAGCAGAATTATTTGAGGAAAGACATTCATAATTTAAACTAAATTATTTGCTTTTCCAGATATTCAGTACTCACACATTGTTTTTTCAAAGTGAGGATGTAGTTGTTGTTGTAGCTGGTGAAAAGTATGCCCTGCACTTAAATGTCTGTTTAGGGAGAAGGACTAATACACCTTGGGATAATACAAGATCTTTTAGGGAATTGGGTTTGTGTGTGTTGGTGGCAGTGAGAATCTGCTGGGTATTTTGTCTATATATCCTAAATTTGCTATTGGTTTTAATAGAGAAAAATCTGGAATGCTATCGTATATGTTTAGATAATATTATAGTCACCACTTTGTCTGTGTGAACTTATATATTTCAATATATATACTGTCACATCATGTCACATAAGCGTATGAACAGGGATGGGGAGTCACCACTTTGTCTGTCTGTTTGTCCTTCCATTTTTCCGTCCTGCTTTTCTTGTCCAGAGCGTATCTCTGAAACTGTTCTAGGTAATTTCATGCTACTTACACAAATGTTTAACCTCTTTCTTACCCCCGCAGCAATGTGACAGACAACATGCAGAAGGTGTGTATATCCATTTCCCCGGGTATACCTCTGCGTGGGGACATCCTCATCAAATGTTACCATAAAAAGAACAAGGCTGGACAACGAGAGATCATGTGGGGATGTCAGTTTCACACGTGCGCAATATCCCACAATTCCCTGGTATTCAGCAAAAATGAACTCGACGATGCAATAACTGGTGAGTGAGCAGGGTCTTTTTTTTTCTTCTTTTTTTTTAAAGGGACATACAGCAATCTTGATTGTTTAAACTCATGTCGTCCCATTAGTTGTTCTACACAACTTGCATGTACACAAATCATTGTTAATAATTATTAGAAGAGTTACTAATTGTTGATTATATTCCACCAGTAATATATTATTAAACATATGGTACAATAAGGAATTTAAAATTCTAAATTTTATTTCCTTTTTGTTTATAATTATATGCAAACGGGTTTAAAGTAAAAGTTATACTGGATTAATATATTGTGGTGTTACTTTTAAGTCTTGTGGAGTTTTTCTTTGTTGTCCAGCAAATAGTTTTAAATATATTCTTGGTTCAATATAATCAACACTGAGTAACATACAAAAATGAACTGCTTCAAATTATTTGATTTTAAATATGCACGTTACATAGAAAGGGGATGCTGTAAGTGCTCAGAGAATCAGATTGCCATGTGTTGCTCAGAGAGTCAGATTGCCATGTGTTGCTCAGAGAATCAGATTGCCATGTGTTGCTCAGAGAATCAGATTGCCATGTGTCCCTTTAATAGTTGAGATTCTCCGCTAAAGGTTTCACTGAAATCATTGACGTATTTTGACACTACCTGTATAGTAAACATTGTGGATATCCAGTTGTTCCTCGAAAGAGGGTTGTAATCGATCAATTTTAATGTTTTCTTAATTTATTCCATTTCATGTACGTGTTTGTTGTTGTTGTTTCAGACCCAAGGTTTCCAGACGCTGGCAAAGTTGAGTTTATTTTTGGTAACAATTCGGAAGGCTTGGTTCAAGGTGAGGACTGTTATACCTAACTTAGTGAAATCTACATGACAATTTAAAGTAGAAATTAAGAACAAAACATTTACAGTTTAATGACTTCATAAACTGTTAGCAAAATTTACACAAATAAAATTGTTGACAGCATGAGTTTAAATCCAATATTGTAGCATGGTCACTGAAATTCCTTTTGTATGTAAGTCGTTTTATTGAAAATAACACCAGTCCTGTCGGAATAAATGGTGTACTCTAACTACAAGTTATTGGAAGTTAGAGTATGGCTGACAGCTGAAATGGACATGCTACAAAACAAATAGAGTATGATCTCATCTGGAGAGGCCATGCTCTATCTACTAGGTATTTTATATCTGATTTATTAATGAAGAGTCATCTTGACTGTATTTTGCAAACAAAAATATTCAGACGATTTAATTTATTGTGATTTGGAAAAAGTTCACTCCAATATATTAAGGTAACATGAATTTATTAATATAATATTTTATCCTGTTAAAATGCAACACTTGTTTAGGTCATGTTTGTTTGCATCATTTGGTGTCTGTGGATATATATATATATATACTAATTAAACTGTGCTTGCAAGCTGAGTGTTCACTCGGCACATGACCTTGCGACCTTGAGCATGTCAGTCATTACTTGAACTGGAGTATATATCACTCGGCACATGATCCTTGAGCACATCACTCATCTTTTGACCTTGGACATATCACTCAATATGTGACCTTGTAACCTTGAGCATGACACTCAGCATGTGACCTTGCAACCTTGAGCACATCACTCATTTTTTTACCTTGAGCATATCAATATGTGTGTGACCTTGTAACCTTGAGCACGACACTCAGCAAGTGACCTTGCGACCTTGAGCACATCACTCATATTTTGACCTTGAGCATATCACTCAATATGTGTGTGACCTTGTAACCTTGAGCACGACACAGCAAGTGACCATGCGACTGAGCACATCACTCATCTTTTGACCTTGAGCATATCACTCAATATGTGACCTTGAGCAAGACACTCAGCAAGTGACCTTGCGACCTTGAGTACATCACTCATCTTTTGACATTGAGCATATCGCTCAAGATGTGCGTGACCTTGTAACCTTAAGCATGTCACTCAGCTCGTTACCTTGTGACCTTGAACGTGTCACTTGCCTCACAGGATGGTCCCATGTACAGGGTCCATCTGTTCTAATATTTTGATCTATCATAAATTGGAACCTTTTTAAATTTTTGATTATAGAAAAATCTAGGAAAAGCCAGTTATTTAAACAAAAAATCAGTTAAACTGCATTTTTACAACTCCTTATTTACTGTGTTTTGTTTGCAGTCTCGGACTTCAAGTCTGACGTGACTGTTCCCGTTGATGACACAACAGAAGCTTTAACGAGATGGGACTCCTACGAGAACTTTGGTAAAGTCGACGGAAGGGAACGAGGTATGAGTTATGAAAGCTGTCTTTAGAGACCCCTAACAAGGGAGACAACATATTAGTGAAGATCTGAGTGTACAATCAGTATCTGAACCATTTAAACTCCTTTAGTAGACCACCCATATTTTTCAGTATTTAATATTTCCTAATCACTAACAGATGCAGTATTCACAGAATGCTGTCAAGCAATTACGCAAAACAAAAAACATGCATGGTTAAATAATCATCCTGAAGCAACACATACCCATAACCTGCTAAGCACGACTATAAGGGCCTTTGCGTTCATTGTAAACCCAGAGCAGCTTGCGAGTCCCTAAACAATTTTAGATCAGATCAGCCTGCGAGTAACAACCAGCCTGTGAATAACTTGCAGGCTGATCAAGGTTTACAATGTCCGGCTGTTGATCAGTCATTTTCCCATAAAACGCCCCTTTGTCATATAAATGGAATGGTCTTAATTCAAAGAAAGAACAGTCCATTATATATATGCAGCGGGTTAAGTGCTTGATATATCTGAGTGGTTGTGGATTCTTCCACAGAATATAGGGTTTACAGAATATGCAAGCCTAGAAAGTCACAAAGCAAGTACTCAATGACTTGGCAGAAACCAGAGCAACAAGAGAATAAATTGTTTAGGGAATGACAAGACAAGATTTAAGACATTATGAATCCCATATGTATAAGTGGTTGACATATATGAGTGGTCGAGGAGTAATTCCTTCAGATTCTAGGGTTGTGCACGGGTATATAATGTGTATACACGCTCAGTGGTTGGAAATAGCCCTTCAAGCCCTCAAGACCCTCTATTATATGAGAATAGTCGTTAGTAAACTTTCCTAACAGAAATGGTCTTCCAACTGAAATTTGGTTTGAAGAATTAAAACCATCACCCAGTTTCTAACAACCCAACATGTTTTGTTAGATCATCATTAAGTTGTTATACCTAACAAAACTGTTTCCCATACATTCGCACTATATCATGGTAAATCAACGAATAACAGCAACAAAGATGTATCTATAAATAGAATAGAGAGGACGCTACAAATGTGTGGTACTAATTCCTCGAACTACAGAATCTGTTGTAGTAAACACTTGTTATCAAAACATTGCTGGCAACCTTTTTAAAAATTGCTGATACTGATCGTTTTGATGCATACCGAGTCCTGCTTAATTTCTATTAAATAAAACAAAAAATAAATGTTTAACTTACCTGGCGAATGCAATTATTTGGCACAAATATTCATTTTTAAGAAACTTGGAGAGATTAACACATGATCTGAAAAACAGGTCCTGATATCCAGCATGTAATGTTAGATGAAACAAATCTGAATATAAGAATCTTTCACGGTGCAGGCAGGCAGTTCCATCTGGAGTTATAACTGTTTGATGTAGCTTTTGTTCCGATTAAGCAGTTATATAGGATTGGAATTTTCCCTATCCGCGTCGGATTCTCATGACTGTTTCTCTTTCCTGCATACCATTGACAGTTTGTGGCTTGACGCTGCCATCAGTGTCAAGCCAGTTGATAAATATAAGTTGGTCCCCACGTGGTATGCGACACTTTTAAAAATGGCGGAGAAATGTTCGACTTCAATTTTACGCAAACATTTATCTTGCTTATTCAAGCTGTCCAGTTCCTTAGCAGGAATGACATGTCTGCAGGCTCCGTATTCTGTTCCTTAGCAGGAATGACATGTCTGCAGGCTCCGTATTCTGGAACTTGCTCAGCCAAAATCCCATGCTCAAAAGTCAAATATTTCTTTTAGCTCTAACTTTTTTCAGTGAGTGTTTTCCATTGAGAAACGTTCAGGTCAGCTATAATATCACTGTGCTTATCTTTATTTGTGTAAAGTTTCATTTATTTGCAGGACCATTAAGTAAGATTTTCAAAATTTTATAGCTGAGCTTAAGATTTTGATTTAAAAGTTTCAAGAATGCGGGACCTGTAGTGATGGGTTGCTCCCCTGTTTAGTAGGTTTTAAGGTTTGATCTAAGCAAACCCCTATCTCTGGCTTATCATTAGGTTGTCCTGTACATAACAATGATGAAAAACACCTTCAGGATAACAATAATGCTAGAGAATAATATTTTACGTACTATACATCTTAGTTCAGTAGAATTTGTTGAAAAAATATGCATTAAAGTTAAAAGAATTAAAGAACTTTTAAGAGTACAAACTGACAGAACAGAAGAAGAAAAAGGTAAGAAAATTAGGTTTTCTTTTCAAACCCGAATAGTTTTTGCCAAATTTTTTCACCACCAATTTCTTTCACCTGTTTTTTATTTATCATTCGGAATTTGCATGTTTTTGTAGGTTTATTTTTCATTTGGATTTAATTGATCGTGTAATGGCAGTAATTCGATCAGTTGGCACCTGTTACCGAGAGCTGGTTTAGAAGGCAATAAAACTTTGGTTATCTCACCGGGGAAATACGTAATCAAACTGACTGCATGCAGAACTCCCGATAAAACAAAAAAATAGAGAAGAATTTTCAACATCGGTGGATCCAAGATTTTTCTACAGTGTTGATATCCTCCAAGTATAGATTTTTTTTTCAAATATCAAGGGGGTCTGGACTCCCTGACCCCATATCAAGTGGGTTTGACCCCCTGTCTCCACTGTTACATTCACTTCTGTTCAAGATGTGTGAAGCTAAATTCTTACTGTTAGTATTTCCATTGGCATTTTAAGCTTCTTTTCGTATCTCTTGTGAAGAAAAAGTGAGATGGTGTTTTATTTCTGCATCAATGTCAGCAATAACTGGCATGCATCTCTGCAGAAGGAAACACATAAACATCTATATAATTCTTCATTTCTTCATCGATGTCAGGAATGGCCGACAGCCTTTGCAGACATCACTGCAAAAATGAAAAACTAGCATAGCGCCTTATCTAAAGCATACTGAACATATCTTCGTGAAATCTTGTACATGTGTTCCACTAATGGTTGCCGAGGCAAGATGTAGTCAGACTGCAGAGTTCTAGTTCTTATTACTTGATTCCTTCGGATTAAAATTCTAAGTTTTTAACACTAATTTGTTAAATATCAATTTCTTTCACATACTTAACTTCAGTTGTTAGTAATGTTTATTATGTACATATATGTGTATATTGTATAATTATTATGTATTATGTCCGAAAAGATTAGGAAGGTTGTATTAGAAAAATATCCTTTCACATTCCCTTATTTAACTCCAGCTGTAGAGTCGTATCTTGCTTATGTTGGTCTTACTCGAAATTCACTGATTATTTTATCCATATGATAAATCTCAAAAATCATCCCTATTTTTTTGTTTTAAAAAAATCACTGATGTGTCAACAAATGTTGGAGGGAAAGAAAGTGTGTATATAAATGACTAATTCATTCCTGTAGCTGCAAATCATTCTTTATTTACATCACATGTTACGTCAGACTTCTCCGTGGAAACCTTGAATATACAAGACGGATGTTTGGCAAGCCGATATAAACACTGCGGCAAAAATATAATCGGCATCATTCCAGCGAGGGTGAATATTGTAAATAATTATTCCAATGTTTATCACATAGAAAATTGAATGCTTCCCAGGTGACCAGTGGAGTCTAGGGAAGCATGCGTGTGTTTGTGCGTGCGGTTCTAAGGTTTATAGTTCCAAGATTTGACGAATAGTTCAGTTCACGTAGTGCATTTTCTTAGAAACCTAGAAATTGTTAAATATTCAGATACCTTCATTATATTCGATGTCCTACCCTCAAAACAGAAAAAAAAAAATGTTTTACATCTGGTCGTATAAGGGGTGTAATCACCTGTGAAATGATGTTTACATTGAATCATTGTTTATGTTTTTACGAAATTACTCATTTTCGCTGGGATAATTTTACAGAAAATATAGTCATGATATATTGGCCAGATTTACAACCAGTTGTTAGATATACTCTATAAAACATACATTTCATTTATGTTTATTCTACAACTGAGTTAATGCCCTATATAGATTTCTGTATAAAACATTTCTGTATAAAACACTCCTGTTTATGCATGTCTGTGGTAATACCCTACAGAAAACGTGTCTATCCTTGCAAGTATGTGTTCATCTTCTATAAACAATTTTATGTTTATGCCCAATAAAAAAAAGAAATAAGAGTGATTGGCCAATAATATTTTGTCAGGCAACATATTAAGAACTTGAAGTATTTATTTATGAAATCTCTGGCTACAAGTATATTGGGCAATCCAATGAGCATGAGTAGCTGTGTTTCAGAGATGGTTAACGGACATAAATCCTTACACTGAACTTTGTATTTCAGTCGCATTCCTCCCAAGGTTACTTTCTCAAGGTCACTCTCTCAATGTTTTAGTATGATATGCCATGAATCGTTAACTTTGGCATGTCATCGATAAATTTTTCAATTTTGATAAAACGGAATTGGAGAGGGAAGCGGGGTTAACAATTAAGTTACCAAACTTGGCATTTTGTACCACATCACTAGCCTGTTTACATTAAACCTTGTCCTTTATAGAAGTGGAGATGAGATCCCAGGTGGGAATCGTTTTGGGGGATAGGGGAAACCCCCAGTACCACAGAGACCTGTATACAGGTATTTAAATATGCTTGCTTATATTGCAGGTAGTATAGAAAAATATATATATTAAGCTCCATATTTAAATGCAATCTGCTATTAGCTTGCTGTGGGTGCAGGTATCCTATCAGGGGAGGACAATTCGTTTCCGAGTTACTCGTCCTAGGTAATATTTGAATGGTCAGATTGATAAATTGTTAAAGAATTTATCTGAATACTCATCTTGCATCAATTAGTACACATCATGACGAGCTGTGCATGTTCTCGCTACATATGGCACTATCTCTGCATGCCCCTAAATTTGTATATGCTATTGCCATGTGTATATAAGGTTAAAGGTTCTTTAACAGCTCTTATTGTATACAAGTATTATTTAGAATTTGCTTTAATACCTCCTGGTAACCAACATTTTGATTTACAGAAGCTTCAAAGCATCTTGAAGAAGATAAGAGGTAACAGAGAAGACCAATTCAGCATATTTGGAAGTAGCTCAATATCAGTTGAACACATCGTCCTGTAATTTTGTTTTCTGAAAAGTTCCAAGTGTTCAAAAAGACCAGAACAGTTATTATGTCAGAAAGGATGTTAAACCATGCCAGAGGTCTTTAATATTTCAGTGAAAAAACAATGCATTCTTCTAATATATTTTGTGTTTTACTGGCCAATTGCAGAATAGTTTTGTATTTTATTGGCTGACCACATGACTTTTTAAGCCATTGACCGCTTCCTAGTTCATTGATTGTGTCATGCCCGTGCTACCGTAATAAATCCTCTTGTATGTGGTATTGTCTGCCACTACTGAAGGCACCAAGTGTTGTTAGACCTACATGTATGTTGGTGGGAGAACAAGTGGCCACCAGCATGATAAGATAATTTTGAAGTACCAATCAATGTTGATCTTTATTAATGTGGACTCTGCAGTATGCAAGAATTGTGTCTACCTTGTGTAACAGACCAACCCACGTGACTGTGGTGAGTTGATTGTCCTGTAGGTTCTATATGTTTATTGTTACCTCCAGCGGTGGGTGTACAACTAACATTCTCTGCAGTCTATAGAGCTCACATACCAAGGGATATTCACATTATTTTGTGCCTCCATTTATACCACTTTCTGTATGTTCCTTCCCAATGGGATAAACCACTAATCGGGCTATCACTGTGTCTCCAGTAATTCTAACTTTTGTTCTTATTTCTCAATTTTCCTCCAGACGAATACCCACCCCCCACCCCACTCCCTCCACACATACACACAAAAAAAAAACACTCTACGAACACACACACACCCTTCTTTATTTCTCTTGATTAGAGTTTGTTTCCATCAGCAGGAAGGGCGGACCCAATTTCTTGAGAAAATATCATAAACACTTTGCTGTCATGCTCTATATTAGTGTAGCTTGTTTGGGTGAGTGTTTTCTGTTTCCAGATTGATCATCATTATGAAGCTGGAATCGTATACCAATCTTTAGTTAATTGAAGTGCTTGTTGAAATCATATACCAGTCTTTAGTTAATTGAAGTGACGAGAGAGATATTTCTTTGATTACTGGATCACCCAAGAATCCTGAATTCTTTTAATTTTGTTTTCAGGTTTACAAAATACAAGATTTAGTTCTAAATCATTGTTTATGGTTTATGGTTACACATCGTGAATTGCGATTATGCTAAGTCATTAACTCCTTCACCCCTATAAACTGCTTTAGTATGACCCAACTAAAGGCAGAGAAGAGTCCATTTTCAAATTGAAGGGATGAAAGGGTAAATTTACCAAAACCATGGCAGTACCATACTCTGTTTTTGTCATCCACTCAGGTTCTTGTCATTACCAGAACCTAGTTACAGAAAAAAAAATCGGGAATTAACAAGATGCCATGATCTAATCTACTGTAATGAATATGAATGGCTTACCAGGAAACCAGGAAGAATCTAATAAACTGAATATAACTTTAAAAGAAGCATGAATAATTAATTATGTAGAAAAGGGTAAATTCTGATTACTCATAGACGGTTAATAAAATCCAGAAGTGGTACTGCATGCGTGTGATATCTCACTCTGTGGTACTGCATGCGTGTGATATCTCACTCTGTGGTACTGCATGCGTGTGATATCTCACTCTGTGGTACTGCATGCGTGTGATATCTCACTCTGTGGTACTGCATGCGTGTGATATCTCACTCTGTGGTACTGCAAGCGTGTGATATCTCACTCTGTGGTACTGCATGCTAGTGATATCTCACTCTGTGGTACTGCATGCGTGTGATATCTCACTCTGGTACTGCATGCGTGTGATATCTCACTCTGTGGTACTGCATGCGTGTGATATCTCACTCTGTGGTACTGCAAGCGTGTGATATCTCACTCTGTGGTACTGCAAGCGTGTGATATCTCACTCTGTGGTACTGCATGCGTGTGATATCTCACTCTGTGGTACTGCATGCGTGTGATATCTCACTCTGTGGTACTGCATGCGTGTGATATCTCACTCTGTGAGACCAAAACTCACATATTTCATCTCTTCATAAGTTGAAAATATCTGAGATTTGGAAATCTCACTGAAAAAATTGTGAAAAGGTAACAAATTTAAAAGCTCTCTAGTGACATTTTCCTATTTCACATCAAATGCTTTAAGACGCTAAAATACATGAAAGTATTAGATAAAAAAAGTTGGGGGTGGATGTCTACTGTTCTTGAAAGACAGGAGGGGTGAGGGTATCTAAGGAAAAAAGGCTTAAATATTTTGGAGAAAATTTAAAGTCAGCTTCATGCTTATGAGATGGGCAGATGGTTTAAAAAAAAAAGACTGATTTTTTATGATCCTATTGTAAATCAGTAATCAAGAAATTATGTTTTGATCCGTCTCCTGATGCATTAAACTTCTCTCACTCCTACATAGAAATGTGTGAATAGGACAGTTATTGTAGGGTTATTGATCTTCCAGCAGACATTTATGTAATCTGTACCACATGCTTACTAGGGTATGGTCTAATATTATGCCAGAATCTGGAACTGGGCAGATATCTGGGCCAGAGTCATGAGTCATAAATCATATAAAATAAAATAGATCTAGATGTAGCTGTCTAAATAACTATCTTGACTGTTTTAATAGAAATATAACAGAAAACAAGTATCAAACGTTTGATTTGAAATATGAGCTAAACAAGGGAATTAAGACTGGAGTAAAGCAACCAATTTGGACTCGAAAATAAAACCCACTGGCATTAGTACATTATGGCTCATTAGATATATTAGCCCTCTAAGTAATGAGCATCTGATGTACACAGCTGGATTCCACATTTCTGGAAGTGAGTGGGCAAAAACTGAGACTCATTCTTGAAGTACTGCTTCCTTCTGCTGAATACCTGTTCTATTTTTAGTAACAGGGAACAATTGAACACTGACATATCAGCTCTTTAAGTTATTTATAGATACTGGGTTGTTCCACTTGAGGCAGCAAGATTACCTACATTACCTGTAGAGGCAAGGTAAACTCAGTGTACAGTACCACTGCTAGACTATTTGTGGGAGGGAAGAATATATTCTCTGTTGGTGGAAGCTGGAATTGGGACCAGTCTTAGCAAAACTGTGAACTTTATAAGGTTTTGATTTTTCGAAAAAAGGTAATGGAATATAAAAATGTGTGAGCCAATGGCCGATAGTTGCGAGTCATTGAGAACTTAACACAAACAGAATGACACAAAATATCACTATATGCAAGTTTTTTTATTGAGCAATGTAGGCGTGCACCCACAACTCCCTACATGCATCAAATTCCACAATACTTGCACACGCGCATACTTATAAACTGATGCTAATTCCAACATAATTCCATTATGCATATGTTAGCTCTTTCGCTGCCGGAATCGGAAACATTGATTTTAATGACCAGTGTAAACCCAGATCAACAGGCACATAATGTGAAGGCTGATCATCAGGGTTTACACTGTTCATCACTCAGCAAAAAAGTTTTCTATTACACTTTATATATAAAATGTTATCGGAAAGTTTGAATTCAAATTTAAGCAGACGACATTTGAAATTTGGCGGCAAAAGGGTTAGTAAAAGTAAGACTGGTTTCCTGGTTCCACATCTCTGGGAGCTCTAACTACATGTAACCTATAATGTGTTGATGAGCCATTAAGCATCATTCAGTTCATTTCCACACAATTCCTTGACAAAATCACACTTCCATGACAAGAACACAAATCCACACAATTTAATGAATGTGCACACAATTCCGCACAATTTCATGACACTTGCACATAATTTTTTGACAAAAAAAGAAATGTTCATAACAAAAACACAATTTCATGATACGTGCACGCAATTCCACACAATTTCTTGACAAAAACACAATTTAATGACATGTGCACACAATTCCACACAATTTCATGTCAAAAACACTTTCATAACAATACCACAATGTCATGACACGTTAACACTATTTCACACAACTTCATGACAAATACACAATTCCCTGGCACATACACATAATTCCACACAACTTCATGGCAAAAATACTTCCAACCAGAACACAATTTCTTGACACTTGCACACAATTTCATGACAAAAACACGTCCATACCAAAAACACAGTTTCATGACACGTGTACACAATTCATAACAGTACAACACTCTTTCATTACACGTGGACACACTTTCATGACACGTACACAAATTCATGACAAAGACACAATTGCATGACACTGTGCACACAATTCCACATAACCGCAGGTAGGACTTGCATGCAGGTATGTACTCCTAGTTACCTATATGCCACTGTCTGTTGGGAGCTTTGATGTGAAGAAACCTGAGATGCAGTTTTACTCTTCTCCAAGTAATGTGCCATCGTTTGGTCCATTTCTTTTTCATGGTGTGAAATAAGGTCTTGTTTTCGAATGCCATTGGAATTAATACACTAATGAACAATTAGGTATGTTTATTATGATTATGTTGATTATCGTATTACCTATTTTATCTGCGAATTCGGAATTGTTTTGTAAAAAAGAGCCAATTTTGCTGTTTCCATATCTTAGGGAAGATGATCAATGGACTATTTTCTTATCTTCAAGAAGCTAGTTTGTTTATTTTTATACCAATGTACATGGCGAGATTGGTCTCATTATTTTGTTTCTAAGAATTCTATGAATTTAAATTTATTTTGGACAGTATGGTGCTTCATGCTTGGTTGTGGTTTATGTGGAATTGCCAAGGTTACATAGTATTTGTGGAAGTATATATACTGGGCTAATCTAATGCTTGAAGGACAGATCCTAAATTGTTTGTATATTGGACATGTTTGTTATCTGTCGTCTGGTATCCCATGCAAAGCTCAGTCTTTGGTATGTTCTTGATTTATTGCTATAAATTATGTTACTTGACCCAACATTATAACTGATATTTTATGTTAAATATTGTTCGTAACTCTTGAATTTGTCACCCATGACACATAACTCTTGCTTGTGTTGTACATGGTTGATAACTCTTGCTTGCGTTGTTTATGGTTGATAACTCTTGCTTGTGTTGTTTATGGTTGATAACTCTTGCTTGTGTTGTCCATGGTTTATAACTCTTGCTTGTGTTGTCCATGATTGATAACTCTTGCTTGTGTTATCCATGGTTGATAACTCTTGCTTGTATTGTTTATGGTTGATAACTCTTGCTTGTGTTGTCCATGGTTGATAACTCTTGCTTGTGTTGTTTATGGTTGATAACTCTTACCTGTGTTGTACATGGTTGATAACTCTTGCTTGTGTTGTCCATGGTTGATAACTCTTGCTTGTGTTGTTTATGGTTGATAACTCTTACCTGTGTTGTACATGGTTGATAACTCTTGCTTGTGTTGTTTATGGTTGATAAATCTTGCTTGTGTTATCCATGGTTGATAACTCTTGCTTGTGTTGTCCATGGTTGATAACTCTTGCTTGTGTTGTCCATGGTTGATAACTCTTGCTTGTGTTGTCCATGGTTGATAACTCTTGCGTTTGTTGTCCATGGTTGATACCTCTTGCTTGTGTTGTCCATGATTGATAACTCTTGCTTGTGTTGTCCATGATTGATAACTCTTGCTTGTGTTATCCATGGTTAATCACAAAACTCTTTCTTGTGTTATCTGTGGTTGATAACTTGCTTGTGTTGTCCATGGTTGATAACTCTTGCTTGTGTTATCCATGGTTGATAACTCTTTCTTGTGTTATCCATGGTTGATAACTCTTGCTTGTTTTGTCCATGGTTGATAACTCTTGCTTGTGTTATCCATGGTTGATAACTCTTGCTTGTTTTGTCCATGGTTGATAACTCTTGCTTGTGTTATCCATGGTTGATAACTCTTGCTTGTGTTGTTTATGGTTGATAACTCTTGCTTGTGTTGTCCATGGTTGATAACTCTTGCTTGTGTTGTCCATGGTTGATAACTCTTGCTCGTGTTATCCTTGGTTGATAACTCTTGCTCGTTTTGTCCATGGTTGATAACTCTTGCTTGTGATGTCCATGGTTGATAACTCTTGCTTGTGTTGTCCATGGTTGACAACTCTTGCTTGTGTTGTCCATGGTTGATAACTCTTGCTTGTGTTATCCATGGTTGATAACTCTTGCTTGTGTTGTCCATGGTTGATAACTCGTGATTGTGTTGTCCATGGTTGATAACTCTTGCTTGTGTTGTCCATGGTTGATAACTCGTGCTTGTGTTATCCATGGTTAATCGCAAAACTCTTTCTTGTGGTTGATAACTCTTGCTTGTGTTGTCCATGGTTGATAACCCTTGCTTCTGTTATCCATGGTTGATAACCATTGCTTGATTTGTAAACAACATGGACAGTGTAAGAAAGTTATCAAGCAAGAACAACAAAAGCAAACGTTATCAACCATGGCTTAATATAAACCATGGCTTAATATCAATCATGGGTTAATCAGCCATGGTTAATATCTATACTATATTGCTTGGTTTGTCGAAATCTGCTTTGAATCATTGTGTTTGAAAAAGGTTTCAAATTGCTCAAACTGCAATATATAATGAAGTATAGCTGCTTCTCTTTTGTAAAATACATCACTACATGAAAATATTTGGACAGTGGTTTTATGTGCATCTATTTGTAACATAGCTTAACATTTTGTTTCTGATGAGATTAGATAACATTAATGAGGGATCTTGTTGCCTAAACATGAGATATTTAAATATCTGAGCCAGGATAAAGTCCCCATTCTCAGCAGCAGTGGCATAGTGGTAGAGCATCCGTCTGCTGAGCTGCAATACATAAGGAAGCATAGCTACAAGGGTTTAACTGTATACATGAAATATTTATTATTTTGTGTTGGGATACATGCTTGGTAGGTTTGACACTGATGGAGATGTTTTTATGATCTTTACCGGTCTGCTTCTCTTTTGTAAAATACATCACTCCATGAAAATCTTTGGACAGTGGTTTTATGTACATCTATTAGTAACATAGCTTAACATTTTGTTTCTGATGAGATTTTATCTTTTTCTGAGATAACATTAAATAGGGATCATGTTGCCTTGAACATGAGATATTTAAATATCTGAGCCAGGATAAAGTCCCCATTCTCAACAGCAGTGGCATAGTGGTAGAGCATCCGCTTTGCTCAAACTGCAATACATAACGAAGCATAGCTACAAGGGTTTAACTGTATACATGAAATGTTTATTATTTTGTGTTGGGATACATGCTTGGTATATAGGTTTGAAACTTATGGAGATGTTTTTATGATCTTTACCGGTCTGCTTCTCTTTTGTAAAATACATCACTCCATGAAAATCTTTGGACAGTGGTTTTTTGTGCATCTATTCCTAACATAGCTTAACATTTTGTTTCTGATGAGATTTTATCTTTTTCTGAGATAACATTAATGAATGAGGGATCTCGTTGCCTAACATGAGATATTTAAGTCACTGAGCCAGGATCAAGTCCCCATTCTCAACAGCAGTGGCTTAGTGGTAGAGCATCCGTCTGGTATGCGGAAGGTGGTAAATTTGATCCACTGGGCTACATGCTATCCACTGCGCCACGTGCTATCCACTGGGCCACTTGCTATCCACTGGACCACACACTATCCACTGCGCCACGTGCTATCCGCTGCCACTCAAGTAGGCCAGAAAGGGAGGAGTACGTGTGTTAAAAAAATTAAGTTGGGTTGATGTGATTCTTGAAATTAAGAATCGGATGTGGGTGGATTAAAACACAGTGTGTCATGAATAAGTATGCGTAAGTCAAGTGGGTATATTGCAGCATATGTTCCACATCTCCAACAGTTGTGTAATATTGTAACAGAGAATTGTGTATACAGGTAGTCATATTATAAACAGCAGGAGGTGATGAATAATGCTTTACAACTTGGCTGTTCTGATTCATTTAGAGATTTGCATCAGCATCATAAATGTCTTTATTGCCACCTTCTCTCTAAAAGAAATGTTTACGAGTGTCTTTATGCATGTAAGGTCAAATGCGCCCTCAGAAGGGTATGAGATGAAGAATGAAGAATGAAGTTTCCAATCCGACATACCATGGCTGGTGAACGAATAGGTGTGATGCATGGAGTGGGGGTATGCTTATAAACGGTTTATCGGGCGAAAGCATAATTTAGTCTTGGAGATATTAAAGATACAGTTATTTACTTCAATCCTCCAGTTGTGGACTAAATCTGGAGAGCATGGGTTCTAACCTCACGCACCACTGGGCTCTTCAGTGTCTCCTCTAACCTCACGCACCACTGGGCTCTTCAGTGTCTCCTTAGGCAAGACACTTCCCTTAGCCTCGTCTCTCTCGGATTGGGAGATAACTAACTGGACGATCCCATGTTTCGGAGTCTATCCTCCGAGAACCACATAAATATTTTATCGTAAGAGTAGGGCAGGGTTGCCATATTCCTATATATCCTTCAAATATCCTGATCCTTCATCTCGTCTCCTAGGATGTTACTTATCCAATATAATTACCTTATAAGATCTGTTAACTGGATGTATAATCCCATTTCATTCATTAAAAATGACCTATAATGTGTTGATGCGCCGTTAAACAGGATTTTAATGTTCATCTCGAGGGCTAGCTCTAAATAACATACATAACGTGATGTGCCAAACAAATATTCCATCGTGAAACGTGTTTTGATGAGATATGATATTTTCTACCTCAGACTTACTTATAGAAGTCATAGTTAATTTCTTTAAATTTATAACAAGTGAGTTATAAGCGAATTATAGTTCAACTTACCAGTCTCGGGTGGCTTTGTTTTTATCTGCATTTGTAGCTTAACCTGCTGACTGTTGAGCGGCATCCTCCAAACTGACAGCTTTTATAGCTGATTTCCTTCCAGTTTCATGGGTTTTCCACTCTACACATGCAATGTTAGGTGGAGCTTCGTTTCTTCATATTTGAAAGTCTACTTAATAGATGTTGCAAATTTTGTTTCCATATGAAAATAAGACTGCGAATTATTTATTTATTTATTTTGAAAATCTCTCATTGTAAAAGATGTAAGATTTGGTTGAACTATAATGGTGGTGTTATGTCACATTATGTGCTGGTCAGAAGTGCATGGCACGTGCGTTATAATGGTTATAGGATGTCTTTCTGAATGGACATGTGATGATTGTTATGGACATTCAGCAAGATGGGGAACACCCTCCTTGTAACCTTGGCCACATATTGTCATGTGAGCTTAAATATAAAAAGAAAATAAGTGCACACAACTGACTTGTATGGAATAACTATGTTTAAGGTTTGTTTTCGTTAATTTAAAAGTGTTTGCAACAGGTGTTCCTTGCTTTAAAAGGACACAGCAGTCTTGAAACTGCTGATTATAATCAATTACTATTATTATTTTATTTATTTTGTTTACTTTATTAACCTGTTCATATAATTAAAGGGTAATACAAATTTGGATTTCCTTTTTTTGATTTTCTTCATTATTCTGTTGTATGTTTAATTATATATTATCGTTACTATATATAATCAAAATTAGTAATAAGACGTGTTAAAACAATTTGCTTTGAACTATTAAAAATAATTATTAAAGAGATAGGTAAATATGCAGGTTATGTAGACAAGTCAGTGGGATGATGGGATTTTTTTTTTTTTTTTTATAAAAATCAAGATTTCCTCCTGTCACTTCAATGACGATGTCTGCATTCCTTCAAAGGTGAGAACTAGCTCTGTAATTGTGTAACCAGCCTGCCTCTGGTATCAGCAATCTCACAGGTACAGTTACTGAGTAAACTCCACTGATTTGCATAATTGCATCAGTTTTAATGACCCTAATTTACATAATTATATGTCTGTTTTAACATTGTTGCATAATTAACTTGTCTATTTCAAGACGAGTTGCCTAAGGGGACAGTACTAAAAGCTTTTAAAGTGTTTTTGATTAGATGGAAAAAGTAAAATATCTCAATGTTATTCTGCTAATGCATAAAAAGAAGAAATAAATGTTAATATACATTAATAAATGAAGGTTATATATCAAGGGAAAGTAGAAGTATACAGTCAACAGAGATTGATAATACCTTTGGTAAAAAAATTGCACAAATCAGTCTCATCAGCGCATGATAGGTTCTTTCTAGCCGCTACAGAGAGAGGACCCGGATACACAGGAAGCTGGAAACCTTACCCTACACTTACTATTTCCTTAACTTTCTTGGAGGATAGACTCCAATGCTCGGTACTCCCTGGTTTATGTACCAGTCTAGGAAAAATGTCTTACTGAAGAATCCCAGTGGTGGTGCCAGTGAACCCCTCCCTTGTTTACATCCTCATTCGATGGACGAGACTAGGGAACATCTCTTACTGAAGAAACGCACTGGTGGTGCCTGTGAGCCCCCCTCCCCCGTTTACATCCCCCATCCGATGGACGAGACTAGGGAACATGTCTTACTGAAGAAACGCACTGGTGGTGCCTGTGAGCCCCCCTCCCCCGTTTACATCCCCCATCCGATGGACGAGACTAGGGAACATGTCTTACTGAAGAAACGCACTGGTGGTGCCATTGAGTCCCCCACCCCCGTTTACATCCCCCATCCGATGTACGAGACTAGTGAACATGTCTTACTGAAGAAACGCACTGGTGGTGCCTGTGAGCCCCCCTCCCCCGTTTACATCCCCAGCCGATGGAGGAGAAAATTTCGAAAAAGTTGTATACAATGCATTGTGGGGGATCTAACTTACAACTCGTAATGCATCACTTATCCAGATGGAATATCATATAAACCAGCTATAACCAAATGCTCAAAATTCTTCTTAGTTCTGAAATATTACAAAAGTACTGAATATTTTATTTTTGCAGATTTATACATTATTAATGCCAGACTCGTATGAACTATTTTTGGAAGAATTTTGACACAGGGATATATCATTGTACATTTTAAAAGATTACCAGGAATATTGTATTACTTTTGGGTTTCGCAACTGTTTCCACACCTTATACCACATTATCTCCAGGATAAATTGTCTGAGATAACATTCTCCATGCATCTTCTGTGATTACTCAAAAAAAGTAGTTCTGACAAAATACAAAGTAAGGTGGTTCAAATTCCGACACCATGAATCACCAGCAGGCAAGGTAGTTAGTTCTCCACAGCTTAATTTTAGACCTGAAATCAGAGTCTTGCTGCAAGAATTGCTCTGTCTTATGTAAGAGTTATGTGTTGAGATAGGTTTCCAAATCTTCAAAATCATGGATTTCCTTTAGAAAATGTTTAAAGATAATATTGTCCTGTAATAAAGTTCTGCATGCGCTAGTTAAGATTAGTAAAAAAAATGTTTGTGTCAGGGTGTTTATTTTCAAGAAAATTGGGACAAGGCCTAGGGCTGCTTATTTTTTTTGGAAAAGGAAGCGCGAGGCTGTCAAAATAGAGGTTTTTTTTTTTTTGCTATTTAGTGAAATGACCTGGGTGGGGGTGTGGAGGGTATTTTTTGCTATTTAGTGGAATGACCCCCACCCCAGAATGGGGAAAAAAACTGAGTTTTTTGTAATTGGGAAATGGCCGTATTTCGGCCCCACTTATAAAGATTTCTTTAATTTCATAAGTTTTCGCTTGCTTCAGGAAAAAATTTAATTACCTTAGATACCACTTATGAAATACTGGGTCATGAAACGATAAACAAATGTTTCTTTACCTTTCTTTAAAATATATTATTTGGTTGGTTATTTAAAATTGTGTGAGCGTGGCCGAATGGTTAACGACGTTGCATTGAAAATCCTTCGCTTCTCACCGCTGCGCGTTCGAATCCCACTGGGAGCTCGACTTGTAAGTGCGGAAGTGTCGATTCATATGGATGGTGGGTGATCTGCCTCCACCACAAAAAAAATCGACCATCATGTTAAACACCATACAAACAAACAAACAAACAAACATATAAAATTGTATGGACATAATATAGAGAAATAAACCGGTAATGTGTTTTGTTTGTAACCGAAAGGCTGGTAGTTTGAGTTGTCATTTATCATTTTATTCAGCAACAATTAAAAGCTCATGTCGCTACATAACCCGGAAGATAACAGGAAGACAACTTACCTGAAGGGTGCTATAAAGTTATTGTAGAGGAATTATTAATGTATAAATATTTGCTTTAGAGAGATTGTCCTATTGTTGATTGAATGTTTTAATTTATTCTCAATTGAAAAAGTTCCTGATGGGCAATTACGTGGCACATTACTTGCTGCACTTGTCCTTCATAATTGTGTCCCTGTCACCCGATCATTAATATCTTTAATCAGTGTTATTTATTTATTTTATTTTTTATGAAATTTTGAAGTAGCTATCCCGCCAACAACAAAATTTTACAACATAATTATGTACATTGTTTCTAAACCTACTGATGACAAAGTATGTAAACACAAAAATGAGTGTAGAATTAAGAGTAACCAACTCATAATTTATTTTGCGCCTATTCAATCACGGGTATTTTAAGAACCCTTGAAATTCTATATTTTTAATTGGCACATATACCTGTACACCTGAATAGAGTTTTGATAAACAGTTTTGAAGTGTAATTTTGCTGTTATTTGGCAAGTTTGTGCCTTAACTTTTAATCATTGCCAAATAATATTAAAGGGGTTGTTACACTATTCTGGAACTAGCTTTATTTCAAAGGGCTTTAAAAACCATAGAAAAGGCTGAAAGAATTATTAAAATATGATAAAAAATACAGGAGATATGATCTTTTAAACATTTGCAAAAATTCTGAAATGGAGGCAGCCATCTTGGATTGATGACGTCATTGCGACTTTTTACCATGTATTGCATATTGATAAAATATCATTTAAAACAAATAATATCACTGGAAATACATGTAAATCATAAAAAGAGCATATACAGTATAAATAGTTTACTTTGTATTTATAATTTAATACATTTATTTGCTTTAAACACTATTATCTATTTTCCATATACGGTAAAAGGCCCGATGACGTCATTCAAAGATTTCTGCCTCCATTGGAGTCTTTTTGCACGTTTTCAAAAGGTCATATCTCCTATGTTTTAAGATATTTTGATATTCCACATTTTTTAAAGCCCTTTTAAATGAAACTAGTTCCAGAATAGAGCCACAACCCCTTTAAATACTTTCATAAATGGCCTTGAATAACTAATATTAATTTGCAAACAGTAATACAAATTGTAAATAATGTTTGCATAAAAATACCCTTTACATTACGTGGTCCGAGTATTAACGTTCATACCCCATCCAACCCCTTCTCCAAGAAGCGAAAACGGGGTTGGTTGGGGTATGAAATAAAACCTTAATTTCGGCTTAAAATAATTTCATATTGTAAAATTAAAACATTTAATAGGTAATTTTAAATAGCTTATCGCATTTGTTCAGTAAAAAAATATTATGTTTTATTTTTAAAATATCCGTCATAAAATCCTGCTAATATAAGCTTTCCTATCACTTAATGGAATTAAGGCGGGACTACGTAATGTTTACAGTCCGCAACTGCAAATCGAGGATTCAATGCGAGACTATTGTATCTTGATATGTAGTTACATTAGTTTTGCATCTATCCCTTACATTTAAACACCTTTGATGTTGAGAAGGTCGTCTGAGTAGTCTTTTAGTATATATATTAAAGTATTTTGCATGGTGTATTTAGGTAAGAGTGTTGTTTGAGATTATACTTTGAGGTTTTGATGCAGAATTACAATGAATTATATAGACATTTGATCAAAAGCAACAAAATGTGGGGTTCTAAGTTTTAACTTTCAAGCTTCAAAGTTTATCAGGGTACCAGGATATAGACTGGTAGCTAGTCTACATTTGCAGAAGCAAGTAAATAGGTGTGTGAGAGTACCAGTCTCCTATATTGAGTAGACTGGTAGCTAGTCTACAGATGCAGAAGCAGGTAAGTGTGCTTTTCAATTTTTTGCTAGAGTACCAGTCTTAGTATGATATGGAATAAGAAGCAAGCAGCAGAAACTGCAGGGGACCAGTCTGAAGATTGTCAGAATAATGTCTACAGGAATGATAAGTGACTGATTCTTTGATTATTACCTCTTCTAGGAGCACAATGAAAACAAAAAGCTCCGATTCAAAGAAACAGCCAGGTAGGACTTAAATCAATGTGTTGGATTTTCTGTATTCTATATATGTTTGTTGTAAATTGGATATTATTTGTGGATAAAATAGTTGATTTAATTTACATTGTAAATATAGAAGGATATCCCAAAGATCTTGACGTGAACAGGTGGACTGTTATAAAGATATTAAAAGTGAGCAGAGGATTGTGAGAATTGTATTAATAGAAATAATATGAAGACTGTTAGATATCATGCAATGAGACAACAGGAACCATTTGGTTCTGATGAAGCTATCTTATGAACGGATATTTTAAAATGTAGATAATAAAGAAGTGTTGGAGTGAAATGAGCATTTTCCGAATTGAAATGGTGTGTCTGAGTACATCTCCATCTTTCTAAAACCTATTTATTTATTATCATGACCCCCGTTTTCACAAAGTGACATGGAGGTTATGTAGGGATCGCGCTGTCCGTAATGTCCTGTCGCGTAACACACTTTTGTCATTTGCATAAACTTTTTTTTTTACATCACATAACACATTTTTATTACTTGCATTCCTCAATAGTTTTGAATGGGCAGTTCTCGAACTTTATATACACATAACAACTGATCAAAAAGCGGGGGTATTCATCATCTTGAGTGATAGTTATAGTTTCTATTAATTTATCATATTAATTGTTTACTGTTATGGTACTCCGTTCTAGAAGTTGTTGATTATCTTGAATCATCTAAAAAAAATCTGAGGTTACTGTCCCAATATACTTAATATGATGTGTTAACTGGACATAAAAACCATTTTCATTTTATTTCAATCACCCTATAAAATTGCAAAAACTTTATTTTTTACAAATATGGTATCTATAACTCTTTTTATTGCTAAAATCGTCCTATTGGAGCATACTTATTGTTCTGTTGGAGCATAAGTATTGTCCTGTTGGAGCATAAGTATTGATCTGTTGGAGTATAAGTATTGTGTATTGTTCTGTTGAAGCATAAGTATTGTTCTGTTGGAGCATAAGTATTGTTGAAGCATAAGTATTGTTCTGTTGGAGCATAAGTATTGTTCTGTTGGAGCTTAAGTATTGTCCTGTTGGAGCATAAGTATTGTTCTGTTGGAACATATGTATTGTTCTGTTGGAGCATAAGCATTGTTCTGTTGGAGCATAAGCATTGTTCTGTTGGAGCAAAAGTATTGTTCTGTTGGAATATAAGTATTGTTCTGTTGGAGCATACATATTGTTCTGTTGGAACATACGTATTGTTCTGTTGGAGCATAAGTATTGTTCTGTCGGAGCATAAATATTGTTCTGTTGAAGCATACGTATTGTTCTGTTGGAGCATAAGTATTGTTCTGTTAGAGCATACGTAATGTTCTGTTGGAGCATAAGTATTGTTCTGATGAAGCATAAGTATTGTTCTGTTGGAGCATAAATATTGATTTGTTGAAGCATAAGTATTGTTCTGTTGGAGCATAAGTATTGTTTAGTTGGAGCATAAGTAGTGTTCTGTAGGAGCATATGTATTGTTCTGTTGGAGCATAAGTATTGTTCTGTTGGAGCATAAGTATTGTTCTGTTGGAGCATAAGTGTTGGAGCATAAGTATTGTCCTGTTGGAGCATAAGTAGTGTTCTGTTGCAGTATAAGTAGTGTCCTGTTGGAGCATAATTAGTGTTCTGTTGGAGCATAAGTAGTGTTCTGTTGGAGCCAAAGTATTGTTCTGTTGGAGCATAATTGCGCATGAAGTAGGAAACTGTTTCTTTTTACAGGATACTGCTCTGAACCGAAACTGAAATAAATA
Source organism: Cyrtodaria siliqua (assembly GCA_037043455.1). Taxonomy (NCBI): domain Eukaryota; kingdom Metazoa; phylum Mollusca; class Bivalvia; order Adapedonta; family Hiatellidae; genus Cyrtodaria; species Cyrtodaria siliqua. The sequence goes on along the minus strand of JAWPHD010003115.1, from coordinate 125,656 downwards.
AGACCTGTTTTCTGTCTCGATATAATTAAGCTGAGCTGTGATTGTTTTCCTGGAGGCCATCCCCAGATAAACAAACTTTTCTGTGATTCTCTTCTTCTCAGCAGGGGAGGTGATAATTATGTTATCTCCCTTTATCTCATTCCATCTATTAAATGATTAAATGCACATCTTCATTTCCTCCTGTCTGCAATACACACATTTATGTTGCTGCTACTGTGCACTTACTGACATGCGGTGAGATAGAAACATTAATTTGTGGGTTCTCATTTGGGGAGGTAAAAACAGATGATGGGTGATTTCTAAGAGCCTCTACAAATCCACAGTCCTAAAATTTCAAAAAAATATATATCAAAGCTAACTCTATAAAGATGTTAAAACACGTTATTGAATCAAAACCATTGAATTTATGCAAACTTTTGTCCATAGCAAAATCTACGTCAAGAATCAGATAAGCAATATTCATTTTCAGAGTCTGGTTATGAAAAACCCTTTTCACAATCTATCATACCTTTCTCTCTGGGAGCTCGACTTGTAAATGAGAATGTGGTTCTACCAGAAAAAGTGTATGGTCAGCCTCCACCACAAAATAATCGACCATTATATATAACGTAAAATATTTATGTGCTGAAAATGACAAAAAAACACCATTCAACAACCAACAAACCAACCAAACCATCTCAGAGAAGCAGCTGCCTGCATTCTTGTGTCACTTGACACCTCCATCCTGTTTCCTTTTGTTTCACTTGGTACCATTTTGTATTTTTTTTTGTCTAAAACTGAAAAAACATAAAATCTCTTACCATAATTAATTGCATGTCAACATGTCTTTCTTGAGGTATCTCAACATGAGATGAGTCAACACGACTTTCATGAGCAGTGTCGGTATGTCCACATGATTTTCAAATGATGATGGAGATGACTTTCATGAGCTGCGGGTCAGCAGGACTTTCATGAGATGTCAACATGACATGAGCTGCGGGTCAGCATGATGATTTTCACGAGATGTCAACATGACTTTCATGAGATGTCAGCATGACTTTCATGAGATGTGTCAACATGACTTTCGTAAAATGAGCTAACACGACCTTCATGAGATGTGTTAACCTGATTTTCATGCAGGTGTCAACATAACCTGTATGAGATGTGTCAACATAACCTGTACGAGATGTGTCAACATAACCTGTATGAGATGTGTCAACATAACCTGTATGAGATGTGTCAACATAACCTGTATGAGATGCAGATGTCAACATAACCTGTATCAGATGTGTCAACACAATTTTCATGTGATGAATCAATATGACTTTTATAAATTGATAATAAATACTCCACCAAACACAAACAGATGTTGATTAAAGTTTGCCAAAATATAAAAATAACTTGCCACACCTGACGATATCCACCTGGTGAATAAATGTATACTTAGGGTCATATCTTCACCCTTAAATATTTATATTAGGGGATGTGGCCTGATAACAACCTGATAAACAGATTCTGATGAGGTGTGTGATAAGGGTTGATATAACAGGGCTCAAAGGGGATCACCTTGTTTCATCCCTACCACACATAGATAAAATGATTACAGTGTAGACATGGTGTCTTATGGAATACTGTTTGATTCATTATAATGTTGATGCAGGGTGAATAACCTAAAGTATACTGTTTGTATCATCTCTGCAATGCAAAATTATGAATACTGTTTAAAAATAAATCATCTGTTGTGGTTTGTGTTTTGAGAATGAGTGCCGACAAATGAGTGAAAACACTAAAATTGAAGTAGCCTCTTCAGTTAATTATTTCATTATAAACCAAAAAAAACAAAAGGTTAAATACTTAAACTACATATTGCATTTTAAAAACAGCTAGTTTGCATGTGAGCTGAGTTGTCCGTCGTCCGTCGTCTGTCCGTCGTTAACTTTTGTCTCGTTAAGACGATAGGGCCTTCATTTTTCATCTGATCTTTACCAAACTTTACCAGATTGTTAATGTCAATAAAAGCTCGGACAAGTTCGAAAACCAGCCAGATCGGACCAGTAACAGCGGAGTTATGGCCCTTGATTTAGTTAAAAATACTATATTTTGCCTCAAGACGATAGGGCCTCCATTTTTCATCCGATCTTTACTAATGTTAGTGTCAATGAAAGCTCGGATAAGTTCGAAAACCAGCCAAATCGGACTTGTAACAGCGGAGTTACGGCCCTTGATTTCGTTAAATATGCTATATTCTGCCTTGTTAAGGCGATAGGGCCTTCATTTTTCATCTGATCTTTACGAAACTTTACCAGATTTTTTAACTTTCTTTTCTTTTATTATTTTTGATTTTTTTTTTTTTTTAATGTTTTTTTATTTTATTATTTTTTTTTATTATTTTATTATTATTATTTTTTTTTTTTTTTTTTATTATCTCTACTGGCCAAATTCAAAAACCGGCCAGATCGGACCAGTAACGGCGGAGTTAAGGCTCTTGATTTAGTTAAAAATGCTATATTTTGCCTCTTTAAGATGATAGTCACTTGCTTCATTGATGTTATAAGAGCCATATTAGCCAGTAGAGCGTCCACAGGCCCTCTTGGGAATCTTGTTGTTGTTTTTATTTAATTTGTTTTTTGTTTTTGTTTTTAAATGTTTTTTTTGATTTTTATTATCTCTACTGGCCAAGTTCGAAAACCAGCCAGATCGGACCAGTAATGACGGTGTTCGGCTCTTGATTTAGTTAAAAATGCTATATTTTGCCTCTTTAAGACGATAGTCACTCGCTTCATTGATGTTATAAGAACCATATTAGCAAGTAGAGCGTCCACAGGCCCTCTTGAGCCTCTTGTTTTAACATTCTCAACCTTAGTGGTCGATATCATCAATTTATTGACATCATGAGTCTTAAGTATCGCTTTTTTTTAAGTTTACTTCTTTCAAAGTTATTAAAATTGTATTTCAGAGTTTGTTTAATTTTTAGGTGATTATGAATTTTCCTTCTGTGACAAATCTTTTTTTTTATCAAAGAATCAAGACTGTCTAACCCTTTAAAACATCCTCCCACTATAACAACTAACAGATAATATCTGTGTAAATATTTCCCTTCATAACTCCTGATTAATTATGAAGCCATTCTCTCATCAGAGAAAAGTATTTATAATAAATGACGCTTGTACATGTTCCGTTTCCATGGTTACCATTATCTTTGTGTGTGTTGTAAATAGGCACTTGTAGGAGGAAGATTGGGATGTTTACCTGACTGTTTAATGGTAATTGTACAGTATCTTGGATGAAGAAATGTAAACAAGTAAATAGTTGTTGTCATTACGAGGTCCGAGTATTAACTTTCATACCCCATACAACGCATTCTCCAAGAAGCCAAAACGGGGTTGGCCTTGGTATGGAATCAAACCTTATCTCTTTTTTTCTGTAAAAACAATGTTTATTAAACGTGTTTTATTGTCAAAAAATCCATTATAAAATCCCCCTAATATAAGCTTTCCCATCGCTTAATGTAATTAAGGCAGGACCACGTAATGGTGACACCGGACACAGACAAAGCAATCCCAGTGTCTCGTTATGCTACAAAGGCTATACTTACCATTTACCATTTCAAGTTTCTTTGCATTTTCCTGTAAAACACTTGGTAGATGGAGTTTCATTGGAAGACTTTTGATAAAATTAGTATATGCTAAATGATCAGGGTGCCATTTTCTTTCTTCTAATGTTTGTAGTCTTTCACTTGTCAGAGCTGCCCAAGAATCTTTATGTGAGAAAGCTATTCAGCTGGCTTGTGGAACGTCAGTGGTTCTACCCAGGTGCCTGCCCGTGCGCGTAAATTGCCTAGAGGGCCACCTGGGGTCTTTCTCCTCCAGTGGAAGCTGGAAAGTCACCATATACATGACCTTAGCTGTTGGAGCGAGTATAAAATCCAATTTAAATTGTCAGAGCTACAGTAGTAAAAACATAATTACTGCTGAGACTTTTAGAGATTTCTGACACCCTTTCTTGGAAATACAACAGAAATGCCAGTTACCGCCATCAACAACAATCATAATTATAGTGTATAATTTACCTGGATTACCATTTGGGAATATTTACTGGGAAATATGCACTGGATGGAGGTTATAATCTGAGCAACCAGAATTAAAATAGAACCAGAAAAAATATGCTCAACTTAGTAAAAAAGGCCCAGTTCAAATCTCAATCTGGACATCATGGGTGTCAGCCTTACTGGTGCCACTGGGTTACTTCTGTGTGACTTGAGGCTTCCCGTAGCTGTGGGATGGGGATGTAAACCGGGCTGTCCAGTCATTCGGACTGAGCACTGTTAAAGAACCATAGAAATCTATTCAATATAGTAAGAGTGTGGCAGGTTCCCAAATTCCTATGTATCCATCTCCTCTCTCTGGGGCAGCTCGAAATAACAAAATAAACTGTAAAACTTTTTGGAGATTTTTATGTGCAACCTTATATAATTAATGATACTAGAATTTGAAGCAGAAAAAAGATGAATTAAATAGAAACAACCTGTATTGAGAAGATGGTATCAATTGATACATACTGTAGAATATACTATTGATAGAACCTTGAGATTTTTACGTCCAATCTTATTATATTATATAATTAATGATACGATAATTTGAAACAGAAAAAAGATGAATTAAATGGAAACAACCTGTATTGAGAAGATGGTATCAATTGATACATACGATAGAATATACTATTGATACTATAGAACCAGAATGTTTCTTTTTGCATGTTCATAAAATATTTTAGCTCAGCAATTTAGTACTTTACCTATATTAACTCTGACTTGTCGCCCATATTATGGCCACAGATGAAGGTATTAACAACAAAAAGTGAAAGTTAATTGTCGAGATGCTGCTTATTCTGGATGAGATTGGGAATTCCAGCCAAGATATAATTCTTTGATGAAGTTACTTGGCAGTATCTGAAGAGCGTTTTTTTGTAATGTTTTACATAAAACAGCTCCACTTCCTCTCTCGAAACTTTGAAATGAACTTGGCTGTTTTTCAAGTATTTAATCATATCATAAAGTAAATGAATGGAATCACCATGCTGAAACTGTTTTAATGATATAGTTTCTACATAATGTTTCTAAATCAGTCGTTTGATTGGATCATGAATGTTTCTAAATCAGTCGTTTGATTGGATCATGAATGTTTCTAAATCAGTCGTTTGATTGGATCATGAATGTTGCTAAATCAGTCGTTTGATTGGATCATGAATGTTTCTTAATCAGTCGTTTGATTGGATCATAAATGTTTCTAAATCAGTCGTTTCATTGGATCATGAATGTTCCTAAATCAGTCGTTTGATTGGATCATAAATGTTTCTAAATCAGTCGTTTCATTGGATCATGAATGTTCCTAAATCAGTCGTTTGATTGGATCATGAATGTTTCTAAATCAGTTGTTTCATTGGATCATGAATGCTTCTTGAAATACATTTCAAATTTGATTGACATTTTTCTTATTTTCGTCTGCCTAGGTGGCTCAGTGGGTAAAGTCTTGTGCTTTAGACAAGCTGACTTCTACACTGCGTGGTCTCAAACCCTGGCGGTGGCCGTGGCCTGTCTGGTTGGAATTGTTCTCCTTCGTCTCAGTCTCTCTGTTCTAGTGGCCTGTCTGGTTGGAGTTGTTCTCCTTCGTCTCAGTCTCTCTGTTCTAGTGGCCTGTCTGGTTGGAATTGTTCTCCTTCGTCTCAGTCTCTCTGTTCTAGTGGCCTGTCTGGTTGGAATTGTTCTCCTTCGTCTCAGTCTCTCTGTTCTAGTGGCCTGTCTGGTTGGAGTTGTTCTCCTTCGTCTCAGTCTCTCTGTTCTAGTGGCCTGTCTGGTTGGAGTTGTTCTCCTTCGTCTCAGTCTCTCTGTTCTAGTGGCCTGTCTGGTTGGAATTGTTATCCTTCGTCTCAGTCTCTCTGTTCTAGTGGCCTGTCTGGTTGGAATTGTTATCCTTCGTCTCAGTCTCTCTGTTCTAGTGGCCTGTCTGGTTGGAATTGTTATCCTTCGTCTCAGTCTCTCTGTTCTAGTGGCCTGTCTGGTTGGAATTGTTATCCTTCGTCTCAGTCTCTCTGTTCTAGTGGCCTGTCTGGTTGGAATTGTTATCCTTCGTCTCAGTCTCTCTGTTCTAGTGGCCTGTCTGGTTGGAGTTGTTATCCTTCGTCTCAGTCTCTCTGTTCTAGTGGCCTGTCTGGTTGGAATTGTTATCCTTCGTCTCAGTCTCTCTGTTCTAGTGGCCTGTCTGGTTGGAGTTGTTATCCTTCGTCTCAGTCTCTCTGTTCTAGTGGCCTGTCTGGTTGGAGTTGTTATCCTTCGTCTCAGTCTCTCTGTTCTAGTGGCCTGTCTGGTTGGAGTTGTTATCCTTCGTCTCAGTCTCTCTGTTCTAGTGGCCTGTCTGGTTGGAGTTGTTATCCTTCGTCTCAGTCTCTCTGTTCTAGTGGCCTGTCTGGTTGGAGTTGTTATCCTTCGTCTCAGTCTCTCTGTTCTAGTGGCCTGTCTGGTTGGAGTTGTTATCCTTCGTCTCAGTCTCTCTGTTCTAGTGGCCTGTCTGGTTGGAGTTGTTATCCTTCGTCTCAGTCTCTCTGTTCTAGTGGCCTGTCTGGTTGGAGTTGTTATCCTTCGTCTCAGTCTCTCTGTTCTAGTGGCCTGTCTGGTTGGAGTTGTTATCCTTCGTCTCAGTCTCTCTGTTCTAGTGGCCTGTCTGGTTGGAGTTGTTATCCTTCGTCTCAGTCTCTCTGTTCTAGTGGCCTGTCTGGTTGGAGTTGTTATCCTTCGTCTCAGTCTCTCTGTTCTAGTGGCCTGTCTGGTTGGAGTTGTTATCCTTCGTCTCAGTCTCTCTGTTCTAGTGGCCTGTCTGGTTGGAGTTGTTATCCTTCGTCTCAGTCTCTCTGTTCTAGTGGCCTGTCTGGTTGGAGTTGTTATCCTTCGTCTCAGTCTCTCTGTTCTAGTGGCCTGTCTGGTTGGAGTTGTTATCCTTCGTCTCAGTCTCTCTGTTCTAGTGGCCTGTCTGGTTGGAGTTGTTATCCTTCGTCTCAGTCTCTCTGTTCTAGTGGCCTGTCTGGTTGGAGTTGTTATCCTTCGTCTCAGTCTCTCTGTTCTAGTGGCCTGTCTGGTTGGAGTTGTTATCCTTCGTCTCAGTCTCTCTGTTCTAGTGGCCTGTCTGGTTGGAGTTGTTATCCTTCGTCTCAGTCTCTCTGTTCTAGTGGCCTGTCTGGTTGGAGTTGTTATCCTTCGTCTCAGTCTCTCTGTTCTAGTGGCCTGTCTGGTTGGAGTTGTTATCCTTCGTCTCAGTCTCTCTGTTCTAGTGGCCTGTCTGGTTGGAGTTGTTATCCTTCGTCTCAGTCTCTCTGTTCTAGTGGCCTGTCTGGTTGGAGTTGTTATCCTTCGTCTCAGTCTCTCTGTTCTTATAGGACCTAATATGATCTGTTTAAACGTCTTTAAACCCCATTTTATTTTCAGAAACAATAAATGTGGCTCCAGCGTAAATGGAGTGTCTACATTAGTATTTGCAGCAACTCTGCAGTTATGCAGGTGAGAAGGTTCTAGGCCCATTCTCCATATTTATCTCGATGAGCCTGGCATGTTCATTCCTGTTAGGCGCCATATAACCTTTCCTGTGTTGGTGCACCTTAAAACTCCAATTGAATTCATTTTCATTTTATCTGCACCAAATACTAATATTTGCAAAAACATGAATGATAACCGAATATGTCATAGATTATTTTTGAACTTGGAATGGGTTGTTTTCAGAAGTTAGAAATTTTTATGCAACAAGGTGTGAACTTAAGAATTGAGGTCAAGAGTTCAAATTAGGAACTCACTTTTTTCCGAATAGGAATTTCAATTCAAATCAGAATCCCAAGCTCCAGAAAAAAGGTTCAGAAAAAAAAGCTAATATTTTATCAAGTTAAAATTTGCAAAATCTTGTCTTGCACAGAATCCAAAATTAGAGACAGACATAGCTCCTAGATATGAAATAATAAATAGAATGCTTAAAGCAATACCAAATTCAGCACCTAAATATTGCCTCCAGATTTGACCTTTATTCTAACACGACCTCTGCAGTCTTCCATATACACAAAGAAGGGAGACAGCTGTATGTTATTCTACGATAAAACACAGCTGTTACATTAATTCCCCGCGTATATTTCATCCGTTGGAAGCGCCACGTTACATGACGTCACTTAGTAAATATACGTCACGAAGACAAACTGAACAGTAATTTTAATGAAATGTTAATTACAACAAAATTGCCATTCTCCCAAACCGCGCACACCCCCGAAATAAACCCATCATATGCACATGTACATATAACATTAATAAGCATCTTGAACAAGGTGAGAACGTTTGACGTCATACAGCGCAAGCTATATGACGTAAGCAATGACTTAATTGTTTGTCACTTAAAAACTAGTGCATTGAAACGCAGAACTTTGCATACGGGGGCGCCCAATAGAACAGCCTGTAAACATAGCAGCCTGATTACCTTGACCTCCGAGATAATATATAGTGCCCCAACAATAGCGTAAATAATGGGGTAATTGTTGTGTTAGAATCGAAATAATAAATACGGACCTGTATTTTATCGGTGAATAAAATACAGTTAGTCGTTCAGATGCGAGAAATTAAATCACTCGTGCTAACGCACTCGTGATTTAATTACTACGCATCAGAACTCCTAACTGTATTTTATTCACCGATAAAACACAGGTACTTATTTATTATTTCTTAAATAAAGGACAACAATTTTGTTATTACATTATGACCTTTCCTAGTCTCATGACCTCTGTCATTGTGCCAGCATTTCTGATTTCTTCCATGTTGTCAGGTAGGTCCACACAACATTGCTCTTGCACAGAAAGCTGTGTTATTGTTGTATGACCTTGTTTTCTGCAGCCTGACCTCCATTTCCATAGCTGCAGTATTTTTGATGTTTCCATTCACCTGTTGTACTAAGACATACATGTGGTTTGACCTTATGTATTTGAACTTAGACAGCTGCTAAGTAACCTAGCATTTGTAATTAATAATTTCAAGCATATCACCAATTTTACAGGTTCCAGACAGGTGGTTATATTCTGGGATGTCTGTCAAACTAAAAAGAGATCATAGATACCATTGATTAGAAATATTTCAAAATAATAAACAGTGATTACCAAAACTCAGAAATAATGAACAAATTATGAAGATAAATAAAATCATAAACGTACTCCGAATAGGTCCTAAATTATACCCACCCCACACCCCCACTCACACACACTTAACTTCTTGTTCTACTCACTAAAGCATAAGTTCATAATATACTGAGGAAATGTCAAAGGTATATGACATCCCATTTTCGAGTTTTCTTTTTCCATGAAAATTAACAAAGCAGTAACGTTTGTTGTTATTCAGTAGGCAATAAAGTGTGTTTGTAGTACCACCTGTTAGTCATCCTTACCGATAAATGTTAGTTATGCTACATGCTCTAATATTTCTTAATAAAAATTAAATTACATTAACCCTTAACCCACTAAAGCATGACTATAATAGCCTTTGATACTATGATCAGCAGACCCTGATTAGCCTGCGAGTTACTCGCAGGCAGATCTACAATGTCCAGCTGCTGATCAGTCATTTCCCCCAAAACTCCCCTTTGTCACATAAATGGAAAGGTCTTAATTCAAGGAAAGAACAGTCCATTATATAGATGTAGCGGGTTAAGGGTTAATTAATGAAAAAAATAGCTAATAAAGTTTACTGAAGCTGTACAGGCAGAAGTATTAATACATAATAATTGGCAACAGTTACTTGACAGATTGTGTTTTGAAGTTGTTGGACCAGAAAGAAATTTTTTTTTTTGCTTGTTGATGATAGAGGTAATGTGAATTTGGAGGATGTAATGAAGGCATGCAAAAACCTTGAATATTGATATTGATAAAATATTTCGGCAAACAGCTTGATATTTTTTATGATACAAGTCTGTATTATAAAGATTTAATCTAAACTCTTCAGTTGTGATGTGCATGTGGGGTTGGCTTTTAACATGCTTTCAGTCATATCTAAAGGATGTTTTCTCATAGAAGTGAGCTCAGTGCTTAACTGTATAGAGCTGCCAAACTGGAATACCGCCCAGTAAACATATGACAAGGGATACAATAACATTATACTCACACCAAGCCAAGAGCTACTAGTACCAGTTTAATCTAGTCTTTGGAGTGCCTTGGCCGGAGATTGAACCAAGAACCTACCACATGCGAGGCTCGATCTACCACCAAGTTTCGTATATTTAAGAAAACTGCAATGAAAAACAATATATCTCAATAAACTGATTTCTGAGAAAAAAATATGGGAAACACATGGAAACACTGAGTGATATGATTGAGATGTATGCAGACTGTAGATGGACACAACAGGTGCATCCGAAGTCCACCTTATCACTTGGGGATGAAGGAGACCAATAAGTGATGTGGGCATACTTTTGTCATCCATAATTTCACACCAACAACTGCTGCTCTCCTAATTTCCAGGTTTCTGAGATGATGGCTTGCTTTGGATTTGTTCCCAGAGGCTGAGATGGCATTGTTTAACAAATAGACTTCTAGATTCTTTGTCATGAAGGCTGCAGTCAGGTTTTTTCATAGTTCGCTTTTCTCAGTTGGAAATTAACCCTTAACCCGCTACATATATATAATGGACTGTTCTTTCTTTGAATACTGACCATTCCATTTATGTAACAAAAGGGTGTTTTGGGGAAACAGACATTGTAAACCCTTACTCGCAGGCTGATCTGGGTTTCGATGGATGCAAAGGCTATTATAGTCATGCTGAGCGGTTTAAGGGTTAAAGTGCACTGATGAGGTCAGTAACTTGACTGCAAGGGGTTTGCAGACTGCATTTATTACACCGTTACATTTTATTAGATGGACAATAGGGTAAGAAAGGGGTTGGTACACATTATAGAACCCAGTAAAAACCTTGTCAGAAACCCTTTTTTTACCACAGACCGTACCACTTAGGTTTGTTCATATTAATTTGTCAACCCTTTTTATGTTTGTGATATCAAAACATTTTATTTTCAAATTTTATAGATATTCTTATTACTTATCATTTAGACAGGCTTAATGTCCTTATGAAAATTTGTTCTCGTTAATATTTGAGACAACTGAAGCTATCATCAGATCAAATAGTCTGAATTAAGCCTGAATTAAGTCTGAATTAATCCTGAATTAAGTCCCCTTTGAATTACTGGCTTCAAACATAAGTGGTTCAGAGCTATTTAGAAACGGACTGTATGATAAATAAGATTTTAAGTTAAGCTTTTATTTTGATTCTGATTGCAAAAAGTTAAAGTATAACCACTGAGACAGCCACTGCTTATTGCTGAATATCCATTTTTTCGGATGTATTTTGTGAACAGACCAAGTTTCAAATTAGAATTCAACAAACCTTTAAACCAAATTTAAGCATCTGTTAAAACAAATTACTGTATGCACACAGTTGTAAAAAATTAGCAAATTAAGGATTAGTACTATATTTTATAATATCCTTTAAAGTCCTTTATTTAATTTGGTAATTTAAATTAAGTCCTCCATTCAGGTGGATATTCAGCTGGAATATTATACCGATTATAATGGACCCATTTCCAAACCATCCCAAAGCTCCTCTTTTCATTTTGGAGTTTGTGTTTTGAGGAATGGGAATGCCTGAGATCTCGGAGATACTGCAGATATTAATGAAGCAATTTTCCAGAAGCATGATTTTTGTGGTTAACAGGCTTGTTGTTTTATCCCAAGAGGTTATAGGGGTCAGAGATTCTCTGCTTCTGGAAGTATGTGGATCTGGTTCTACTAGTTTCAGGATGCCTATATTGACAGTTCAGGCTGCTCATTAGCTCTGATATGTGTTAAAACAATGTATGCCTGCATGCTGCTGATGTCAGCTTCTCATGTTTGTGTCTGTCGAGATTCGTCACATGGATCCTGTTTTGTGGGCGAAGGCTCTATTAGTTTGTGGGCGTTGTTTGACGGGATTGGCTGGAATTTTAATTATCTGAGTTGGGTTGAGTAATTCAATTAAATTGAACTCTTTTTTCATGAGGGTAGCTGTGTTAGATAGTCTTCCCTGATTACATTGAATGCAAAACTATTGTACCATGGTTATCCCTCGATATAATTATGTATAGAATGTGTACATGCATGTTACATTTAGTTTAGAACGCATCCATCCCAGGTAGAAGAATACAACATGTAATAGAAGATAGAGTCCAGTTGCATCTTTACAAACCCATATATTTTTTGCACAAATGTGAAAACTATTATATTTTCACTCACTACTATTCATTTGCGAAAATGTAAAAAAGTTTTCTTTATTATTCACTCCAGAACAACAAATATCCTCTATAAACTCATTATTTTTCTTCTAGGTTTGTTGACACCATTCATGCATACATTTTGTATAATTAAGATGTAATATGAACTTGTTTGATGTAACAGAAGTCATTTGTATTCAAAGATACTTATCAAATTAGGTAAATCCTTGTACACCTAGCTCCAGCAACTTCCTTAGTGGAGTGCATGGTCGTGTGGTAAAGCGTCTGACTCCAGATCGAAAGGTCTTGGGTTCGAACTTTGCCGTGGCCGTGTTATTTATCCTTGAGCAAGATAATTCATGCAGTACTGGTTCTACCAAGGAAGCCATCAAGAGTGACTAATATACTTGTTTAGCATAATTGATGTAAAAGAAATATGTTTTAACTAACTTCCTGTTATGCTCACCTGTATCTGAGATATACTCAGGTGCAAGGCTTTCATGCTGAAGGAGGTACAATCCAGGTGTCTGTACCATCTCCGTGCATGGCATATATACACTCTCCATCAAATGGAAATAACATGTTGCAACCAAATTGGAATAACATGCTAGAACAACTTTCATATTGTGCATGCATGGTATAAAGTTCATCTTAAAATGTATGTTATGCTGCTTTTGAGTCATTTATTTCCATCTTTCTTGGGGCAATGGGGAATGTGGTTTCTTGGTGAGTGTTTTTGGGTGCAGTTGATATGTAGATGTGCGTGCCATTGTCGGCCTTGTTTGTTATTCTTGGAAGAATTTTTTGTTGAGTCATTTAATGTGTGATTGATGCAGAGCAATTAAGCAAATTAAGTATTAGTTCTACTGATATACAAACTATAAGGGGAAAAGGCCATGCACTGTCAGAAATGGCAAATGTCCGCACAGCATGGCTTACTGGTTGTGTCATTTCATCCCTCATCTAGGATTGCTGTCCTAATATGATCTTACATGTGATAACGGTACATAAGTCCCCATTTCTGTTAATTTTATTTAGAGCAGTCTTCAGAAGGTGGGTATACGTCCCTTACTACCTACTGCAGCTCAGAATGAAATAAATGTTTTTAATGGTTTTGTTACTAGAATCTGTTGTTAAGTATCAAATAAAACCACAATTGTTGTAGTCAGCCCTAAATATTATCCCAAAAATAAACATCCTCTGGCTTATCAGTGGTAATGGAGCGGGGGGAGGGGGGAGTGGGGGTGGGGAGGGGTGTGGCTGGGGGATTTGAAACTGTTGTATAATGTTGTGGACTGATGCAAGACCTACCAAGACCATTATGGTACCTTGACCGGGACAAGCCCAGGAGTGGTTCTGAGATGCTTTTCTGTACAGTTTTGCTGTTTCTACCTGTTGGCAAATACCATAATATCAGTTGAATGGTAAAAATAGCGAAATAAATTCCATTCATTGCAATTATGCCAAGTGCACCATGCTGCCGCAGTATATATTAAAATTGAAATGTCTTGAGTTAACATTTAAATGCAATATAGCTCTTATTTATATTCACAAAGTACTTGAAAACCTAATAAGTTGTGTGTAATTTGCCTTTGATCTACATCTGGGGTTCATTTACATAATTATTAGATATTAAATCAGATGCACTGATGCAGGTGATAGCACATTTATGTGGGGGAAAAACATACGTTTAAACAAATGTCACTGTAAGTGACAAATTCTCCCCACCCCACCCCAAGTGTTTTTGACCTTTGACCTCTAAGTGTGACCTTGACCTTGGAGCCACCGATCTGGATTTTGGCGCGCGACATCTTCTTCTTGTGGTGAGCACTTTGCCAAGTTATTTGAAAATCCATCCACGAATGTCAGAGTTATTAACCGGACATGAAAGCACTTCTTTTTTGCCTTTGACCTCTAAGTGTGACCTTGACCTTGGAGCCTGTATTTTGCGTCCAGGAATTGGAGTTGTGGTGAGCACTAATGTGCCAAGTTATTTGAAAATCCTTCCATGAATGTAAGTGTTATTGACCGGACACGATTGGGATAGTCGAACGGAGGCTTCTTTTTGACCTTTGACCTATAAGTGTGACCTTGACCTTGGAGCCACGGACATGTATTTTGCGTCCAGGAATGTCTAAGTTATTGACCAGACATGATTGGGACATACCGATGGAGGGTGCGACTACTATATGCCGCCCTTTGGTCATAAAGTTTCTTTAATAGAGAGATGCATTAATTTGTTGTAACTATAACTATATCTTAGCCTTAAATTTGAATCATATTTAAATGATTTAAGTTGCATAAGAATATACATGAAAAATCCCCCAAACCTGTGTCAGAGGTCAGAGGCAAGTATTAAAAACAAACACCAAAACAAATAATTGGAAAATATATTACCTCGACCAACCTACTCTGAAACAGCTTTTCTGGGCATATAGTAATCGCACCGTCCATCCGTCTGTATGTCCATCTGACATCCAGTTTCTACGTTTGTCTCTCTGAAAGAATCATGCCTCAGCCATAACTTCAAAAGTACTGAAGGCAATTTTATAAAACTTCACAAAATGAAAATAGCCACTCAAAAAAAATAATTACTGATATTACGCAAAAGTATGGGATAATTTGATTCTGTCTTCAGGCTAAAATCCAGCAAATTTTAGGTGAAAATGTGGGAGGGGTAGTGGAGGTTCAGCAGTTAAAAAGCAAATACTTATAAAGACTTCTGATCTTCTTGGACTAAGAGATCTTAAACTGCTCCTGGTTTTCTTTCATCTTGTTTTATGATCTGTGTAATGGGTGACATTTACCTTGAAGAACAGTTGCACTTATAATCTACTTATAACTAACAAGATAGGATTTAGGTGGGTTAAGGATGTGCTTGTTCATTTAGTGCCCTGAGAAAGAAACGGTATTATTTCTCACTGAACTATGTGTCCTCGGTATCTCAGTGGAAGGCCTTGGGCTTTAGATCTTCAGACCTCTCCTTGGCGGTGGCAAGTCTGATGGGAAACTTTTCCTTCATCTTATCTCCTACTGAGGTTGCCGCTCCAATACAGCTTCTTAATACGATGTGTTAACGGGCGTAAACAGATTCATTTCTCATAAAACTATTATTTTGCACTAAAAATGAAGTGGCTGCAGTTTCATTGTATTTTCATTTGGTGTTCCCAGGAAGAAATTACAGCAATTATTAATAAATGCCAGTGTTTAATTGTATATTTTACGGATGGGTGTGTGCTTTCCCCAAATAGCACTATTATACAGTAATAGTAATAGGTTTCTCATCAGAGACAATATTCACCGAGTCCTACACTTTTTTATATGACTGTTATATGACTGTTTTATTGCATGACTAAGCTGTGATAGTTGCTGTTAGGAAAACACATCATGGCTTTTCAAGTTGTATGTTTCCATCTTCTTCAAGGAGGTATTTAATGGATTCTTGGAAGATGTTGTATCATCTTCAGAAGTTGTATCAGTAGTTGATTTTACAAAACTGAAAAGTTCATCCAGTCTCCATGGCCGAATGGTAAACGATGTTGCGTTGTAAACCTTCGCCTCTCACCGCTGCGGTTACGAATCCCACTGGGAGCTCGACTTGTGAGGAAGTGTCGATAATCTTACGGATGGCGGGAGGTGTACAGTAGTTCTACACAGGAAAAGTGGGTGGTCTGCCTCAACCACAAAAAAATCGACAGTCATATATAACCGTTGAAATGATCTAAATCACCATAAAATCAAAAATCATCCAGTAAAGTTGTGATTTTCAGGTGATGAGTTTATAGATTGCAGAGCACCTGTTATAGTTGCTTGTATTCATCTGTCACAATATACAGGAGCTGGTGTCAGTTGTTTTCTGAGCATCTGTTGTTGTGGTATTGTCTTCTACTAAGTCAGAACACCTATCACTAGATTTTGTGTTATATTGTTCATGGTTATTTTCAGAGCATCTATTATTTTGGGCTATTCTTTTCAACTAAGTCAGAAAATGTTATCGTTAGATACAGAAGCTGTTTGGTTTATGTAATCTTCCAATGTATTAAGCTTATCTGTGTCTATAAGAAAAGTTAAAACAAAACTGATAGTAATTGTTGGAGTTGCTTTAAATAGATCTTGAAATGGTATCACTTTAATGGTTCATTTGATGAGGATATGATGTCACTGAAATGAAATGTTATTAGGTCCCAATGATGCATGTAAGTTCATAAAAATGGGGCGGCTACCTCAGAGGGAGATGGGATGAAGGACGAAGTTTCTCCTCAGCTATGCCAGTGCCAGGAAGCAAGCCCACCTGGCACAGAGGTCTGCAGCTCTAAAGCAACCCCAGAGGGAGATCTGTAACACTCCACCCTCCCCCAGAGGGAGATCTGTAACACTCCACCCTCCCCCAGAGGGAGATCTGTAAACCACTCCACCCTCCCCCAGAGGGAGTTTCGTAACACTCCACCCTCCCAGAGGGAGATCTGTAACACTCCACCCTCCCCAGAGGGAGATCTGTAACACTCCACCCTCCCAGAGGGAGATCTGTAACACTCCACCCTCCCAGAGGGAGATCTGTAAGCCACTCCACCCTCCCCCAGAGGGAGATCTGTAACACTCCATCCTCCCAGAGGGAGATCTGTAACACTCCACCACCTAGAAGGAGATCTGTAAGCCACTCCACCCTCCCCCAGAGGCAGATCTGTAACACTCCACCCTCCCCCAGAGGGAGATCTGTAACACTCCACCCTCCTCCAGCGGGAGATCTGTAACACTCCACCCTCCCCCAGCGGGAGATCTGTAACACTCCATCATCCCCCAGAGGGAGTTCTGTAAGCCACTCCACTCTCCCCCAGAGGGAGATCTGTAACACTCTACCCTCCCCCAGAGGGAGATCTGTAAGCCACTACACCCTCCCCCAGAGGGAGATCTGTAAGCCACTCCACTCTCCCCCAGAGGGAGATCTGTAAGCCACTCCACTCTCCCCCAGAGGGAGATCTGTAACACTCCACCCTCCCCCAGAGGGGGATCTGTAACACTCTACCCTCCCCCAGAGGGAGATCTGTAAGCCACTACACCCTCCCCCAGAGGGAGATTTGTAACACTCCACCCTCCCAGAGGGAGATCTGTAAGCCACTCCACTCTCCCCCAGAGGGAGATCTGTAAGCCACTCCACTCTCCCCCAGAGGGAGATCTGTAACACTCCACCCTCCCCCAGAGGGGGATCTGTAACACTCTACCCTCCCCCAGAGGGAGATCTGTAAGCCACTACACCCTCCCCCAGAGGGAGATCTGTAACACTCCACCCTCCCAGAGGGAGATCTGTAACACTCCACCCTCCCAGAGGGAGATGTGTAACACTCCACCCTCCCCCAGCGGGAGATCTGTAACACTCCACCCTCCCAGAGGGAGATGTGTAACACTCCACCCTCCCCCAGCGGGAGATCTGTAACACTCCACCCTCCCCCAGCGGGAGATCTGTAACACTCCACCCTCCCCCAGAGGGAGATCTGTAACACTCCATCCTCCCAGAGGGAGATCTGTAAGCCACTCCACTCTCCCAGAGGGAGATCTGTAAGCCACTCCACCCTCCCCCAGAGGGAGATCTGTAACACTCCACCCTCCCCCAGCGGGAGATCTGTAACACTCCACCCTCCCCCAGAGGGAGATCTGTAAGCCACTACACCTCCCCCAGAGGGAGATCTGTAAGCCACTCCACCCTCCCTGTCTGTTGTCTATGGGCATTATCTCGAATGTTTTCTTAGTTCTTAAACCACAATCTGTAAATAACCGTGTACCTACCGAGGAGGGGCATTAGTGATGCAATGCCCTTTCAACTTCATTTGACTCTGATATTACTGTGAATCACAATATATACATAATATTTGAATCGATTTCTAACTACACGAAGCATTCTTTTATTTTCCAATGAAACCATTGTTAAAACAACATCAGAAATACAACATTATTCTTACATTTTGCATTAAAAAGTTTGTAAAAGCAGAAATATAACTCAATATGAAGGATAAAGGTAAATATTTCTAAACAAACAACCATATAGCATTCTAAGGGAGGTAACTCAGTAATCATTAAACTGCTATGATTGATATAATTTATCTAAGAAATTGTTAAAACTTGTTAGTTGGAGGTGTTTGATGTTTGTTGAAGTTTGTAAGTAGGTGTGTGTGTGTTTGAAGTTTGAGTTTGAGTTTTGTTGAAATTTGTAAGTGGGTGTCTGGGTAAGTGTTCCAGTATGCCATATATGGTGATCAAAAAAATATGGGTGTATGAAATTAACATAAAAGAGTAATTATTTAGTTCAGTGTCATGCGGTTTGGTTTTGTAATAAATACATATGTTATGACTTATTGTTGTTTTGCCCATGTTTGTAGATCAGAAAAAGCCCCCTCCATTCCATCTATAGAATTTTGCTGCCCTTTATTTTTGAGTATGACAAGTAGTTGATCTGTGAACTGTTTCCTAGGAAACAACTTGGCTCAGTGGATAGCACAGTGGTCATTCACAGATCAGTTTGAGCCCCATTAGTACCACTCCATGGATTCTTTGTTGGGTCCATGGGCAAGACAGTCAGTTGTTAGCCTCGTTCATCAGATGCTCAGATGGGGACTTAAAGAAGCCAAACCGCCAAATTTCACTACAAAACCGTTCTTTAAAAAAATAAATGCATGTGAGCTGATTAAAAGTCTAGATTTATTCACGGGTACTTAACATACCGTAATTGAAGATGCCTAAAGTGAATTAAAGAGTTAAGTTATTGGGTTATAATTTGATGCTTAGTTAAATGAAACAATAGGGTGATGTTTTGCCTATGTTCTCTCCCTTGTACATGAGATCATGAAGGTATTATTTCAGTGTTCTCTCCCTAGTACATGAGACCCATGGAGGTGTTATTTCAGTTTTCTCTCCCTTATACATGAGACCCATGGAGGTATTATTTCAGTGTTCTCTCCCTTGTACATGAGACACATGGAGGTGTTATTTCAGTGTTCTCTCCCTTGTACATGAGACCCATGGAGGTATTATTTCAGTGTTCTCTCCCTTATACATGAGACCCATGGAGGTATTATTTCAGTGTTCTCTCCCTTGTACATGAGACACATGGAGGTGTTATTTCAGTGTTCTCTCCCTTGTACATGAGACCCATAGAGGTATTATTTCAGTGTTCTCTCCCTTGTACATGAGACACATGGAGGTATTATTTCAGTGTTCTCTCCCTTGGACATGAGACCCATGGAGGTGTTATTTCAGTGTTCTCTCCCTTGTACATGAGGCCCATGGAGGTATTATTTCAGTGAATTGTGATTGAAAATGTGCAGTTGTGGGTAGACTCTTGACGTCTGGTTAATTTAGTAATGATCAACCAGCCACCAGTATAATTGACATTAGATGATTGAAACTGTGCAGTTGTGGGTATACTGTGGACTTTTGGTTAATTAGTAATGATCAGTCAGCCACCAGTATAATAGAAATGATAGACAATCCCAGGTGTGTGGTTGGTATATACACTTAATTTACCAGGTCGTCAGGAAGGTATGAAGCTGCAGGTATTTCATCCAGGATTACTCACTCTTACAGCTACCCACATATTTCTATAGTGTGTTTAGATGCTGTACTGTAATATACATGCATAGAGCTCCGTACACACCGACAGCTGCCAAAATACCGAAGAATGTGATTTTCCAATTATATATCTTGGGAAATACCTGGATTTTCTTTTCTTCGGATTATTGATGGTGTTTTTGAAAAACTCTCAGAAATTTCTCTAGGACTTATAATAGATTTGGAAAACTAACTACAGGTGTTTTCTATTTTTACCTTTTTACCTCAAATAGTTTTGTACTTAGTAAAAGTCTGGTCGGATATAGAAGGGAGGATGTTCAAGAGGTGCAAGGTATGTATAAAGACACTGACTCCGTGATGTATAAATTTAAGACACTGACTCCGTGATGTATAAAGACACTGACTCCGTGCTGTAATATACTATACTGCTCAAACTTTGCTAAGGATCACTTTTATTCTTCCGTATAATTTTATTAGAAATTAATTCACAGTTCCACAATTTAAATCAAGTCATGAGATCACATGACCATACACTGTCCTAAATAATTTCATGTAAAATAAAAATAATGGTATTTATTTCAGCAAGAAATTTAGACAGCAAAAAAGTGATCCTTAGCAAATTTTGAGTATACTATAATCTCTTCTACGCAGCATTGATTTCTGTGATGTCACATATATATTGTTTAACATGGCTTGGAGGGCTGTAGTTGTCCTTTAAGACCAAACTCTTTTATTTCATTTAATAAAGACCAGCTTCAAAGGAAAGCTGGTCTCACATTTTTTTCTACGCAGCATTAGGTTAACTTCCTAGGAATGAACGCTAAAAAGAGTGTGATCCCATTTCATAACCCACTTTTACCTTACAGTCACTATTATTTTAATGTCTTTGTTTCAGAGTGAGTGATAAACTTTTCACATTTTAATCAGCATTTGTTTCATTGCAGATGTGAATGCCAATGGCTTACAGAGCTCGAGTGGTGTTGACAGTTTTCGAGTAACGCAGCTGGACCATTCAACAGGTCCTGTTGACGGGAGTTTATACGCGCAGATCAACAAACGCAAGCTGGAGTCACAAATCATCACGCAGAATGGGACGACGAAGCTCCAGAATGGTGGCTCGTACACGTCCAGCCTAGACTCGGGTATTTCCGCATTCTCTGGTATTGTCCCTTATTGCATCTTGACCTTCTGTCCTCGACCTTTGTTGTTGCTATAGAAACTGAAGTATAGTGTGAACATTTTTTCCTTCAAAATCTTTCTTATGACTGTCTGTAAGCAAAGCAGTAAACAAACCATATAAAACCAGCATATATACCATTATACTCAAATAATGTTGTGCTCAAATACTGTTGTGGTCAGATACTGTTATGGTCAAATACAGTTACTGGCAAATAATTGTATGATCAAATACCATTTTTTAGTAAAACCACCGTATTCTAGCTGTTACGGTTTATAAATACCTTGATTGCCAAATACCATTATGGTCGAGTATCAGTAATTGAATACTTTAATAATCAAATACATGTTTGTCAAATTTATGGTCAAATCCTTTATGGTCATATATACTTTTTGGGTCTGTTTACCAGTTTGGTCAAATTTTCTATTATCGTCAAATACCGTTATAAGTATTCCCATTATTATATCACATGACTTGTGGTTTTAGTCGATATAAACAATAACATGTTAGAAAAAAGTGTTCAAATTACATTTTGAGGTCCCATGTGATTCTTAAGGATGGAGGGAGGTATACAGTACTGGTTCTACCCAGAAAAAAATGGGTGGTCTGCCTCCAACACAGAAAAAATCGACCATCATATATAGTGTAAAATATGTGTTGAAAATGCTGTAAACACTGGTCAACCAACTAACCCATGCAAAGTAATATACAATGTTTCTATAGCAACAGTAAAGTAAAGGGAGATAAATCACTTTCATCTTTGGCTTTTATGCAGTTTTAAACGCCAATTGTAAATGGCTAATTTGTCATAAAGAGCTTTATGAAATTTGCCATTTAAAACTGCGTTAACGTGTTAAGAGTTTTATGGTAAATTTACTACCGGCGTTTGAAACCGCATAAATACAGAAAAAATGTGAAACCTTTCTTAAAGACTCAACAGAAACAGTGAACGTTAATATAACAATGTGTTTATATTACTACACAAATAAAATAAAAATTAATTAACATGAAAGAGCTAGCTTCCAAAAACATAAACATTTCAGAAAATATGCTGTAATTTTAATTCTTTATAAAGCACAAACACAGCTAAGGAGACACAAGCCAACGTAACTACTCTTACAGGAGGAGATTTCGTTGCGTTCGTTTGATGTGTCAGAAAAAAATCTGGAAAAAACATCGAATCTGATTTCTCTAAAATGCTTATGGCTAACACTTCTCTGACCTGGAACTTGATATTTTGCATTATGCGGATTTAAACATGGTAAAAAAGAAAGTGATTTGTTTTTCCCGCTTTTCTTAACTGGTAACTGTATTGTAATGTAAAATGGGATGTCAATATGCGTAGTTGACTGGCCTTTTCCGTTCATTTTTTTTTCCATTGAGCAAGTTTTCTATTTGACTGGCACAATTTACTGTTTGCATTAAGTACTTGCTTCACACAGTCAAGACCACGTTATCTCCGTTAAGCACAGGAAAACGATGGACCAATCAAATCAGTTTAAAGAAGTGATTGAGATGTTGCAAATTAATTGATTACTGAAGTTTGATTGGATGATACGAAAGAGGGAGAAATCAATAAACACAACAGAAAATTGCTCAACGGAAAAAAGGCCAGTCCAATACGCGTATTGTTATGTATATTGTTATGATGTTTGTTGTACTTCTGACAGTCTCCATCCTCCTGTGTCTGTAATTGTGTAATTGTTTGATGGTTAGCTTTGTAAAAGCAAAAATATTGTTTGAAAAGCATTACGTCTGGTAGATGACTGGTACGCTATTTTGCATTGTTCACTAGTGGTAGTTCCAGAGTTACTTGGTAATATTAAATTGAGACCTCAACTTTCTGTTAAAATCATTTTAGGTTATATTGAAATGGATAAACTTAGAAATGGTTAAAGCAAAGTATTAGAGCTTTTCCTTAAATCTTGCCTTAATGTTGCTGGATTGCGACTCAATTACAATGCCAAAGTAAGGCCATCATTCAAACGTAATTTGCTGTTTCCTGACCCAAAATTTCATAATTGTGTAATAGGCTGGAAATCATTTAAAACAAGATTTAATCAACGTCATAAATTGGCATGTTTGGTATGTAGGCGATTTTTTTTCTCCATTTCTGAAGACAATTAAAAACCTTCAGGAATTAAAGAAAAATATTTTAGAGATAACGTATCAATCAGATTATGATAAAGATTCAAATTACATTATAAAACAAATGATGTATGGGTCTCTGTTCGTAGTTAGGTAAGGAAACAGCAAACTATCGACTTTTTATGGGTGGCCTAAAATGACAATTCATCCTGGGTTCTAGGTTACAGCAACATCTCAGCTTGGTCTGGATTCGTTAGAAATATTTCAGGTAGAGAAACTTTGAAGTGGTGTTATGATTCTGCATGTTGTACATGTAAACATGGATTGACCTTGACCCGCTATGTGGCCCTAAAGTCCCTAGCAGGGGCCGCGGGGTACCAGTCTGGCATAAAGTAATAATAAGGCATACTTTCAAACTCGTGCTGTGTTTAATGCTGTTAATTTGACCTGCTTACATGTTCACGGTTTTAAGCGTTGTTTTCATTTCCCATTTATCGGATGTATATCCCCTTCTATGTCGGTTGTTGTGGCAGCTTTCGTCTCGTCATTTTTTGTGCTCTATGTAAAACCCATGTGCATCCTTAGGCAACTGTTTTGCGAAACACGGGGTGTTGAACTCTCAGACATGGGGCATTGAAATCCCAGATGAGGGCATTGAGCTCTCAGACTCGGTACCTGACCCATCAGACAGGATTTCAGAAGCAGTATATACAAATGAAAAATAGTGTAATAATTGAGGGAGGGTTAGATGCAATACTGTTGAAACTACCTGTACATAAAGAAGTTACAACAGTGTGGTCAGCACTCCAGTCTCATTATTTAACTTACGCAAAAGAAAAAGAAACGCATAATGGGTATTTCCGCTATATTGTATGTTTAATATGCTATTGCTAATCTAATGGTATAGGGCGACATTAGGCCTGTCCTTTTGAAAAGAAGGTTTAAACAGCAACGGACACACCAATGGTAACCCCTTTAAAGTTTTATTATCGACAGAATGCGCATTTGGCTCAAGCAGGTGAGAAAACTTAGGCTTTAAACGTTGCATCTTTTAACATTAAACACAATACTGAAATGGCTTGACTTTTTCAAGCAAAACTTCAGCATTTACGAATTTCGTGTAACAAAGTATACTTAGATTAAAAGGTCTACTACATGACAGAGTTGTCCTTTCTGTAATTAGTTGTAGCCCCTTTTTGTACAAGATTAAAAGGTCTACTACATGACAGAGTTGTCCTTTCTGTAATTAGTTGTAGCCCCTGTTTGTACAAAACACGTTGAGATATATCTGGAATACTACATGTAATTAGGTGTATATAATAGTGTAGTATTTTAGGCAATTTTTTGATTATGCGTTTCTTTTTCTTTTCAGTATAATTTTCAACTCATTTTGACCATATAAAATTTGCATCATGAAATGCAGTTACACCTGTTCAGAAATTCACCTCTGTTAAAAAGACCACTAATTCAGATCCCAGTTGCATTGTGTTAAATTCAAATGACGCTGTATTAAGAGACCACCTAGCTGCTATCCGAGACAAATTTTGCTCTTGCCTTCACGGGTCTTCACGGGTTGATCATATTCAAAAAAGGTTTAAAACTTTCCGATCATCTGCAATTAGTCTTTTGAAGACAAAGAAAAAATTTCCTTTTCATTACATAATTATAGAGATCGAGCATTCCCGTTACTATAAATGGTTGAATAGTTACACAAATCCTAAAATATTCAGCTCTGAGATCGAAAGTAATTATTTGATAAAAGTTGAATTAATACACTATCTCGGGTTTGATGTGCTAAAAATGATGTAAAACACCATTCAAACAAACGTATACCATCAGCCTGTATTAAGAGACTGAAGGGACGGGCAGAGTTGGTCTCTTAACACAGGGGATCTCTTACTACAGGTTCATTTTAATTTTTAAAAAAGTCAAATTTGGGACTGGAGTTGTCACTTTTCTTTAAAAATATGACTTTTTAATAGTGGTGATTTTATAACAGGTTTGCCTGAATGTATATATTTTGTGTCCAATGGGGTTGTATATGAAACTAAGGTGCCTGTGTTGGGGTGGGTGGGGGGAAGTGCGTGTGAAATATTCTACCATCGATGTATTGTTTCAGTCATTGGCTTCTGTGTAATTTCCTGAAGTAACTTTATGAATTCCGCTGTTTACCTGTTTGTTTTTCTGCATTATATATATATATATATATACCAGCTGTCGTATTGCGTATTACATCTGCTATTTTCACATCAACTTCATTTCAATTTTGTGAAGACTGCATTGCATGCTGCAGTCAGCTTTCTGTAACTGTTGTTGTGTTGTGAAGGTTATGTTTTACTTTTTGTATCTTTCTGTATATGCATTCATTTTTCGGATTAATTCTGAGACAAAATTGAAAATGGTTGCTAAGAAAATGCATTTATTCATAAATAAATAAAACTACTTAAATATTGCAATTTTCATTCAGGAGGCTATGGTTAGTTCTGTATTTTTAAACCCTGCTGTTTTACTGAAGTCAACTTTTCAGATCATTTGGTTTTAGGTTCATCTCCTTGTAGACCACGTATATCATGGGCAGATGAACAAGTGCTGTCTGCCAAAAGAGGTTTTCGAAACATTGCACATAGTCAACCATTCTTTTGTTTTTTGATCACACTTAACAAATTTATAAATTAGTATTTTATTGTAGTTTTGTCTAATCCTTAACTTTTTCTACCCACGCTTCTTTGCAGTTCCAATGGGCACGGCAACGACACAAAAAACAAGCGAAAGTTGGTCGTACAACACGCGTGATCGTGACCGTGAGTACCACCAACCAAACATGTCGTATGCAAGCACAAACAAGTCATACAGCACCTCCTCTACCAGTCCGAGATCTGGCAAAGTCGCTCTTGACGAGCAGGCGCAGCTGGATCTGATTCTAAGTGACCTTCTAAATGATCAGGCATTTGTGAGTCAGAAGTCGCCGTCGGGACGTACTTTGGAAACGCGTAGTTTTAAAACAGTTGAGGATCATTTAAGTCCCGAGGGCAATGTAGTCGTGCAACGAAGTGACGTTACTTACAAAATACCCGAGCGCAGGGAGGAGAAGCATATTTCTGTAAAAACAGAAACAAAAACTGTGAAAGAGGAAAAGTCATCTTATAAACCAGTGAATGCATTTACCTATACGCCACCCTCACCGGAAAGGTCAAGGTCATTTGAGCCCATTCGGAGCCCCGGTAGCCCCAAAACAGGGTCACTGCCACACAGGACTGATTATGAAGGTAATTATAAGAAAGAGTCATCTTACAATTACCAAACAAACGGACCGTCATCTCTAAGTGATGGGGAGCAATCGTTGTCATGGTTGCAACAACAACAGGCGAAATTACGAGACAAAAGCGAGGAGCGTGATCCCCGTCGAGCTCAAAATGAAAAAATGATGCTGGAAGAACTGAAAACAGCACAGACACAGAATAAATATTTTGCGAAACGAGCGCAAAGTGAAGACGAAGCAACTACAAAATCAACCTCGTCATTAACTAATGGGCCGACAAGCCCGTATAGTTACACTGTTTCACGTACTCATACCTATAACACAGAGAAATCACCAAGCGACACATTTCGTCCTCATGGTGACATACCGATAACAAACTCTCATACCACTTACATCACTGAACATGGCTTGACTTCAAAAGTTTCAAATAAACCCCCTCCCTCACCGAGCCTCCAAAGAACTGTAGTTTCCACGACAAGTACCGCACCGCCGGTTCCTCCACCACAGAGAACTAGTAGTAAAGATTACATGCAGCAGCAGACCCAGCAGCAGACCCAGCAGCAGCAAAACCGGAACCGGACATATAGTGGCGGATCTTACCAGACGTCATCAAGCACCTATAAGACCGAGTCTCAGGTCCCGCCCAAGGTCGTTCAGAGGCATTATTCTGAATCCGCTTATGATAGAGAGCAGTTAGAGAAACAGCAACATGCGCCAAGGTCGTATACAACTCCGCCAATTTCACCAAGGTCAGTGTCACCCCAGACGTACCAGAAGTATAAAACCGTATACAAAACAATACACCACAGAGATGATGAAACAGATTTCGTGCAGCCTCCACCAGTGGAGGTCAAAGTTGAAAAGCAGACGCAGTCGAAGCAGCAGACGGTACATCACTCCGTACCACCACCAGAAAACAAGCCACATTACATCACAGAGGTCATAGTTCAGAGGACAGGTGGCGCAGGTGAGTTGTGATAGGTCAGTTGTCGCCGTGAGTTGCGCTCGCACGGGAAATGTGTTGTTAACCTATGTCACCAGTGAAGATCAAGCAAGAGCCGCCATCCCGTAGATTAGTTTCAGTTCTTATGAAAGTCGTATTCAAATGTATGACATTGTATTGTACGATTACTTTAGAGTCAAGTGACGTAAATAAACGCACATGACATGTAAAGGAATTGTAATCACATCCAACTATATTTGACTAACATTTTAATATAAAATATGGAGTGTAGAAATATAAAAAACTAAAATATTGCTTTTTCGCTTGCTTACCTTGCCTTTTCTTCTTAGATTTTTTAGAGAACTGTAAACAGAAAGACATTTCTGACTTTAAAATAATGGACGAAGATGGCCAAATATCTACATATACAATTTCTGAAGCAGAATGGCTAATGTTTTGGAATAACATTGAGAAAATTTCAGACTGTTTTAATCGATAAAGATTGCCAAAGCCAACATTCACCTGACTCTTGTGAAGTCCATGCCGACCCAGAGCAAATGCTGACAAATTGAACGGGTGTGGATTTGCTCGGCGACGTCATTCTCAGAATGTAATGACGATCTGTAGAGCGATAAAAGGTTCTATTAAACGGCCTTGTGTAGGGACGTCGTTATTAGGAGTTTATATACATGGTCGGAACAGTAAGACGGCACATGTATACAGTTCAAGAATCACCGCGATAACGACACACGTATGTTACTCTAGAACGTATACTTTGGCTTGCTTCGGGTACACTGGTGGCATGGGCATAATCGCACATAATATTTCCTTGTAGCGCAACTCATTTGGTGTAAGAACAATTTGTGATTATTTCTTTGTAGGCATGAATGCATGGTATATTTCTTATAGTGCAATTCATTCAGTATAAAAAAGTGATTATTTGTTTATTTTACTATAGGCTTAATATTAAACGCACATAATATTTGTTTGTAGTAGAGCTCATTTGGTGAAAGAACAATTTGTGATTATTCATTTGTTAGAGACTTAAAAGAGGGGTGGAGGGAGAAACAAAATGGGGTCAGTGTGTGATTAAAAGTTTTGGAAAGGTCATCGAAAGTTCAAAGGTCATTCAGAGAAAAAGTGGTCCTTATAGACAGATATCCAGTTGTTTAGTTGTGTTGAAATTAGCATAATGCTACTTAAGCAAAGAGTGGCCTACTATATTCTGAACATTAGAATGAAATTAGTGTAATTTTATCATAATGTGCTAATGGAAATTCATGAATTATATACAAAAGCATTGGTGTATTTTTCTTAAATGTTGTTGGTACTAGTTATTATAAGTCATATTAACTCGACTTTTCATAAAACTAAATTGAGGATTCAGCGCAACACTGTTGCATTGGCTATATTATTTGTATGAGGTTACTGCAGTTGTGCAATTAAAACTCTCAAAAATCTTGTATTGAAGGAAGAGTTTGTCTTTCCATATCCTAAATTTATTTGGAACTCTAAAAAATAATCTTCAGATTCCAAGAGTAGCACGTTGACAAGAAACGCTAATAAAGACACGGAGGACCGCCTCGAGGCCCTCGAGAGATCCCTCGCATCCGCCTCGCAGTCCATCCTTGCCACGTCACCATGGCAACAACAGCAACAACTGCAACAACTGCAACAACCGCAACAACAGGTCCAGAAATCGGAAGAGACCCGCAGATACGAGACACGCACCTACGAGACTAAGTCCGAGCAGCGACGCGAGGAACGTCAACATCAGGAGAGCGTGAGTAGAGTGGAGATTAATGGCGGCTATCCCCGTAACCGTAGCATGTCACCTGTCTGGGATAATTTACCCTTTGAGCATGTAAGCATCGTTCACCTTTAACAGTAATACTTGTATAGAGGTCAAGGTCATGGAGTGAAGTCATTTAATAATAACGCTATTTAAAATTTAAAGAAAAATTTGACTTGGTTAAATTGTATGTTTTAAGGTGTTATTTATTATATGGAAATTCAACAGGGGATAAAGACAATAAAAGTCATTTAATAATAACGCTATTTAAAATTTAAAGAAAAATTTGACTTGGTTAAATTGTATGTTTTAAGGTGTTATTTATTATATGGAAATTCAACAGGGGATAAAGACAATAAAACGTATTGGGGTCATTTTATATTGCATTATTTAAAAAAAAAAAATTCCCCTTCAAATTTGTAATGTTATGACCTTGACCTTTATAAAAGTAATTTAGTGGGCTGGAGATAAGTACATATGTAGCACTATTTCTGAAATGGGGATTACTTCTTTGAGAAATGGTATCAGATAAAAATGGTCATATTTAATTATTGAGTGTTACTGTGTCAATTCTTGCCCACTTGTACATGTTGAACAAACCTTGGATTTTCGGTATTATCGGTAATATATAAATAGCTCTGTTACTTGAGTGGTTATTTATTATTGCATTTATTAAACGAGTTGGTAAAAACGATACGACGCTTGTTGAGCGACTTAAAAGTTTTGCCAACTTGTTTAATAAATTATAAAAAATACATTGCCATGAATGTGAGATTCTATCTATAAACATATCTCAAAAGGGAGGTTGTTGGCCTTAAGTCTGTTAAATTATTTTAGAATTATTTCATGTTCTGAATTTGCCCCATATCAAAACTTTAGGAAACTCATTATTTAATGAGTAATGCAAACTCTTAAAATATCCTTAACTTTTTAATGAAAAGAAGAAAGAATAAAGCTCGCTGCGACTCTGTTCTGAGAATATACTGAGCATCTCTTATAAAGGACTCTTCGTTCTGGGAACAGATCAGCTTCATGTTTTGAAGAAAAGGATATTATAAATGTTTGCATTACTCCTTAAGTAAAGAGTTTCTTGACTTTTTGACTTGGGAAATTCTAAACAAAAAATCATTCTAGAACGATTCAATAGACTGTTGATAATGTATTCGGAACCCTGTTTTTTTCTCCCCCAATAAGAAGGAAAAAGTTCTACATTACATAAAAGTAAGAAAATCCAGGGTATATCGTTTAATAAATATTAATTTCGTTTATAAGCTTTTTATGTTTGAGTTGTGGCTCTTTGTAACCATTGCAATAATGTGATTAATATTAACCATACGATACAGCGTGATGGTACTTATAACTTTTTTTTTATTTTCTCACAACTTGTCTTAGTTATACATGTAGAAGTTGGTGATTGTGAACCGTCAAATCTTGCATAGTTCATTCACCTTGTCAAGACACAAAATCATTTTCCAAAGGACAAGGTATGATAAGGGGGTATTTTGGTCCCCAATATATTCCAAATGCAAAAAAATAATATTTAGATATAATCTGTTGTGCATATTGAAGTAAACTGACCATATTCTATCTTCAGAATAGATGTTTATTTATTTTATTTACCTAGAAGAATTAATAGGGTCTAATAAGAGTTTTTTGGCTGAGATGCATCCCTATCAAGTACCTGTTTCAACAAAAAATCAGCTGTGCTCGAGGGTGCGCTCTGTATTTCCAAGACCAAAAACTGATCGAAAACTGCTGAAAATGAACAAAAAAGTCATTTTCTTGAAAGAAAAGGCCTTGTTTGTGAGGCTCTTAAACTCATTTAGAGCCTTCAAACGTTCTTGTAATGAATTTTAATACTGATTCAGTCCATTTGTAGCTAAACTAGAGTCAAAACGTGTGCATTAAAACTTCAATATTGGGGGCCAATTTTGTCCTTCATCATACCTAGTCCTTTGTAAACATTTGATCCAATGTGTTGAAATGACAGTTGACAATATTGCTTCTCTTTTTTGAGAAGCAACATATTTTTAATGAAAGGGAAATAACTCTAACCAAGATATAAATAATTTAAATATTACACATTTTATTCTTGTTTGAAGACTGTTTATAGTCAATCATCTATACTACAGAGATAATGTTACGTTCAGAGAAAACTATCATTAAAATGAGGTTGCCTCAAAACTGTTTCCTCAAACCTGACATAACATCCCCGGTTTTAGAAAAACTTTTAAAAGTGCAGATCTAAAAATTCAGCCATATTTTGGCTGTTTGTTAAACAAAAAAAAGAAACAAAAAAGGAGAGGTGCTTAACACCGTGTCAGTGGAAAGTAAAGCTTGTTTGACTGACTGCAGTATGTGCTAGCCTGGCTAAGTCCTTATGTTTGTTCATGTTTATAATATTTGAGACAACTCAAGATATCATCAAATAAAATAGTCTGCATTAAGTCCCCTTTGAATTATTGGCTTCAAACATAAGTGGTTCAGAGATATTCAGAAATGTTTGGGATTTTAAGATTTTATTTTGATTCTGATTGCAAAATATTTAAATAAAACAAAACAACCACTGGGACGACAGCCAGTCTAGTTTAGTGCCAACACTCTCGGGTTTGTGTGTAATAGGTTGACTCATCATAACCAATGCACGTGCATTTGTGTGTTCTAACTCGAGTCATCTTAATCACCAGTTCACATGCGTTTACGTGTAATAGGTAAGGTCGTCTTCATAACCAATGTGCAAGCATTTCCGTGTAATTCTAACGTATCTTCATGAGCCATTTACTGTATCTATTTTGGTATTTTTGTGTACATTTTTATTTAATTTGAAAACAATCATGCTTTTTGTTGTGCAAATGTCAAACTTTCTCTTGTCAGCTTCAACTGTATTAAGTTCGCTTAAGACATTTTTATTCCCTTAAAAATTAATTTCCCATTTTTATAATATACCATGTTTCGATTGAAAAAATAATCCAAGGGAAACAACTCCTACTTAAATTATATCCAGAATACTAAGATTGATTGCCCTTGATTAAAAAAAAATAATATGCATGACATGATCATGTTTTACTAATCTACCTGCATAATTATTCATGAACATGAATGCAGCCTGCATGATTAATCCAGTTTAGCTTTTGATGTGACATATCTAGCAGTCTATATAACACTATAAGGGATGAATGCAATATATATTGTCACAAATAAGCTGTAATGTTATTATCATTAGTGACAGTAACTGACAACTTAGTCTGGAAATTACAGGGGCAGAAACAGGATTTAAGTTAAGATGGTGTAACATATTTTAAATTTAAGCAGGCTTGCAAATTTTAAAAAACAGTTCACAACCAAAAACAACAATCAAAAGAAAAGCATTTCGCATGAATTTTCATAACATCTCCCTCCTCAGCAGGGACCTCCCCCACCCCCACCCACAACCCTCTGCCCACACTCCCCCTGAATCTGCACCTGAATAAGGTAGGAGTTTGCTGCTGATATGAGAGGAGTCCTCAGTTTCGCCTCATACATGATATAATGTGGGAGAAGATTTGCTACAGTTGATGGTGGTCGACTCTGGACTTAGATAAGTGATGCCGTAAGTTTTAGGGGAAAAAAGTTCTTTGTTACAATGCTTTTGAAATTTCAGGGGGTCGTGCCCCTGAAGCGCCCCTTCTGCATCTGTGCCTGTGTAGGCAGACCTATGGAAGGTAACATCATTAACCTGCTGTAAAAGCCAAACACACGTGTTTTCACACAAAATAAATGTAAAGTCGGCAAGTAATGTCGACTCCTTGAAGCATGAAGCTTCACGTATGAATTTTTTATGTTGATTATGGCGCAATTGTAGCTGAATAATGGCTATAAATGTTAGACTTGTGTGCAAGTTAACTACAATATAAATTGTCATTGTAAAATGATGTTTGCAAAGCAGTCATTTTTAAGAAGGTATTGTAAAACTGTTTTGTTTATTATGGGCAACAGAGGAGAAAGAAATTGTGACATTTATATTATATATAGTAAAATGTCATACTGTAAACTGAAACCATTTTAGAAGTGATTGTTATATGGGCACTAGAAGTGATTGTTATATGGGCACTAGAAGTGATTGTTATATGGGCACTAGAACAGATATTGTGCTTACTAAATAAATTAGATTCCTTTCAATTGGGGTGAGTGAGGGGAGGGATGAGATGGTGGGGGAAAATCTGATTGACGGTTTTGAGACAGAGGTGTGGGCTTGTGTGGTAAATAATGTTGCCTCTTAATTGAATTTAAAAGTTGTAGTTTGGAGATTCAGCGGTGAGCCCGTGACAGCGCTTGTGATCCAATGGGAAGAGGAATTGACTTGATGATCATTCCTTTCTATCCTCTCTATCTTCTCCCACTGTCCTCTCTCATTATTTTCTCCCACTGTCATCTCACTATCTTCTCCCACTGTCCTCACTCATTATTTTCTCCCACTGTCCTCTCTCATTATCTTCTCCCACTGTCCTCTCATTATCTTCTCCCACTGTCCTCTCATTATCTTCTTCCACTGTCCTCTCTCACTATCTTCTCCCACTGTCCTCTCTCATTATCTCCCACTGTCCTCTCATTATCTTCCCCACCATCCTCTCTCACTATCTTCTCCCAATGTCCTCTCCATTATCTTCTCCCACTGTCCTCTCACTCTGTCCTCTCTCATTATCTTCTCCCACTGTCCTCTCTCATTATCTTCTCCCACTGTCCTATCTCACTATCTTCTCCCACTGTCCTCTCTCATTATTTTCTCCCACTGTCCTCTCATTATCTTCTCCCACTGTCCTCTCTCATTATCTTCTCCCACTGTCCTCTCTCATTATCTTCTCACACTTTCCTCTCTCACTATCTTCTCCCACTGTCCTCTCTCATTATCTTCTCCCACTGTCCTCTCTCATTATCTTCCCCACCATCCTCTCTCACTATCTTCTCCCACTGTCCTCTCTATTATCTCCCACTGTCCTCTCACTCTGTCCTCTCTCATTATCTTCTCCCACTGTCCTCTCTCACTATCTTCTCCCACTGTCCTCTCCACTATCTTCTCCCACTGTCCTCTCCACTATCTTCTCCTACTGTC
The DNA here is from genome assembly GCA_037043455.1 of Cyrtodaria siliqua. Lineage (NCBI taxonomy): Eukaryota > Metazoa > Mollusca > Bivalvia > Adapedonta > Hiatellidae > Cyrtodaria > Cyrtodaria siliqua. The sequence continues at coordinate 91,464 of JAWPHD010003115.1, read as the reverse complement.
CTCTCCACTATCTTCTCCTACTGTCCTCTCACTATCTTCTCCCACTGTCCTCTCCACTATCTTCTCCCACTGTCCTCTCCACTATCTTCTCCCACTGTCCTCTCCACTATCTTCTCCTACCATCCTCTCCACTATCTTCTCCCACTGTCCTCTCCACTATCTTCTCCCACTGTCCTCTCCACTATCTTCTCCCACTGTCCTCTCCACTATCTTCTCCTACTGTCCTCTCCACTATCTTCTCCTACCATCCTCTCTCACTATCTTCTCCCACTGTCCTCTCCACTATCTTCTCCCACTGTCCTCTCCACTATCTTCTCCTACTGTCCTCTCCACTATCTTCTCCTACCATCCTCTCTCACTATCTTCTCCCACTGTCCTCTCCACTATCTTCTCCCACTGTCCTCTCACTATCTTCTCCCACTGTCCTCTCACTATCTTCTCCCACTGTCCTCTCCACTATCTTCTCCCACTGTCCTCTCACTCTGTTCTCTCTCATTATCTTCTCCCACCATCCTCTCCCACTATCTTCTCCCAGTGTCCTCTCCCATTATTCTCTCCCACTATCCTCTCCCTCTATCCTCTCCCTCTATCCTCTCCCACTATCCTCTCCCACTGTCCTCTCACTATCTTCTCCCACTGTCCTCTCACTACCTTCTCCTACTGTCCTCCCACTGTCTTCTCCCACTGTCCTCTCACTATCTTCTCCCACTGTACTCTCCCACTATTCTCTCCCACTATCCTCTCCCTCTATCCTCTCCCGCTATCCTCTCCCATTGTCTACTCACTATCTTCTTCCACTGTCCTCTCACTATCTTCTCCTACTGTCCTCCCACTGTCTTCTCCCACTGTCCTCTCACTATCTTCTCCCACTGTCCTCTCCACTATCTTTTCCTACTATCATCACACTATCCTCTCCCACTGTCCTCTCCCATTATCCTCTCCCTCTATCCACTCCCATTATCCTCTCCCACTATCCTCTCCCACTATCCTCTCTCACTATCCACTCCCATTATCCTCTCCCACTATCCTCTCCCTCTATCCTCTCTCACTATCCTCTCCCACTATCCACTCCCACTATCATTCTCTCTGTCCTCTTGCTATCCTTTCCCACTATCATCACACTATCCTCTCCCACTATCCTCTCCCACTATCCTCTCCCACTATCCACTCCCACTATCCTCTCCCACTATCCTCTCCCTCTATCCTCTCCCACTATCCTCTCCCACTATCCTCTCCCACTATCCACTCCCACTATCCTTCTCTCTGTCCTTTCCCACTATCCTCTCCCACTATCATCTCCCTCTATGTTCTAATAATTAAGCTCTCTCACTATCTTCTCCCACTGTACTCTCCCACTATTCTCTCCCACTATCCTCTCCCTCTATCCTCTCCCGCTATCCTCTCCCATTGTCTACTCACTATCTTCTTCCACTGTCCTCTCACTATCTTCTCCTACTGTCCTCCCACTATCTTCTCCCACTGTCCTCTCCACTATCTTTTCCTACTATCATCACACTATCCTCTCCCACTGTCCTCTCCCATTATCCTCTCCCTCTATCCACTCCCATTATCCTCTCCCACTATCCTCTCCCACTATCCTCTCCCACTATCCTCTCTCACTATCCACTCCCATTATCCTCTCCCACTATCCTCTCCCTCTATCCTCTCTCACTATCCTCTCCCACTATCCACTCCCACTATCATTCTCTCTGTCCTCTTGCTATCCTTTCCCACTATCATCACACTATCCTCTCCCACTATCCTCTCCCACTATCCTCTCCCACTATCCACTCCCACTATCCTCTCCCACTATCCTCTCCCTCTATCCTCTCCCACTATCCTCTCCCACTATCCACTCCCACTATCCTTCTCTCTGTCCTTTCCCACTATCCTCTCCCACTATCATCTCCCTCTATGTTCTAATAATTAAGCTCTCCCACTATCCTCTCCCTCTATCCTCTCCCTCTATCCTCTAATAATTATCATCTCCCACAATCCTTTCACTTTATCCTCTCCCTCTATCCTCTAATTATTATCCTCTCCCACTATCCTCTAATTATTATCCTCTCCCACTATCCTCTCCCACAATCCTCTCACTTTATCCTCTCCCTTTATCCTCTAATAATTATCCTCTCCCACTATCATCTCCCACTATCCTCTCCCACAATCCTCTCACTTTATCCTCTCCCTTTATCCTCTAATAATTATCCTCTCCCACTATCATTGCCCACTATCCTCTCCCACAATCCTCTCACTTTATCCTCTCCCTCTATCCTCTAATAATTATCCTCTCCCACTATCATCTCCCACTATCCTCTCCCACAATCCTCTCACTTTATCCTCTGCCACTATGCCATTATCATCTCCCACTATCATCTCACTCTGTCTAATAATTATCCTCTCCCACTATCCTCTGCCATTATTATCTCCCACTATCATCTCACTCTAATAATTATCCTCTCCCACTATTCCCCCTCACTATCCTCTCCCTTTATCCTCTACAACTATCCTCTACCTGTCTTTAGGGGTGCCTCAGAACCTCCGTGGATAAGATATTGCACTTTAAAGCTACACACCCCTTTCCAGTGTGGGTTCACTTTAAAGCTACACACCCCTGCCCGGTTTGGGTTCGCTTTAAAGCTTCACACCTCTGCCCGGTGTGGATTCACTTTAAATTAAAGCTACACACCCCTGCCCAGTGTGGGTTCACTTTAAAGCTACACACCTGCCCGGTGTGGGTTCACTTTAAAGCTACACACCTCTGCCTGGTTCACTTTAAAGCTACACACCCCTGCCAAGTTTAGGTTCACTTTAAAGCTACACACCTGTCTGGTTTGGGTTCGCTTTAAAGCTTCACACCTCTGCCCGGTTTGGGTTCACTTTAAAGCTACACACCTCTGCCTGGTGTGGGTTCACTTTAAAGCTACACACCTGCCCAGTGTGGGTTCGCTTCCTGGCAGAGAAATGTCTAATGGATTCATCTCCCTCTGAGATTGCTGTCCCAAAGTACAACTGCATATGGTGTGTTAATGAGACCTAAAACTGCGTTTGAATTCCACTGGGAGCTCAGCTTGGTGAAAGTGAGAAAGTGTCAATTCTTACAGATGGCAGGAGGTATCCAGTACTGGTTTTACCCAGGAATAAGTGGGTGGTTTGCCTCCACCACAAAAAAAAATCGACTCATACATAGCCTAAAATGTGCTGAAAAATGACATTTAACACCACACAAAACAAACAATGGTTAAAGACGTTGCGTTGTAAATCTTCGCCTCTCATTGCTGCGGGTTCGAATCCCACTGGGAGCTTGACTTGTAAGTGAGGAAGTGTCGATTCTTACGGATGGTGGGAGGTGTACAGTACTGGTTCTACCCAGGAAAAGTGGGTTGTCTGCCTCTGCCACAAAAAATCGACCGTCATATATAACCTTACATGTGTTGAAAATGACGTAAAACACCATACAAACGAAAACAAACAAACAAACAAACAAACAAACAAAGGTGAGGTGTTAAGCTACAGTTCAATTCCATTTTAAAACTGACCTTAGTTAAAGGAAATATATCAGGAGATCAAGATGTCAATATTTATCAAAATTCAACTTATCAATAAAATCCATTTAGAATGTCATTTTGGGTAATTAATTATGCTGTAATTCAATGTTTCAGCTCGTTAAATGGGAATGAATGACATGTTAACACCCACACACCTGTACGCAGGTGATGACAGGAATTGGAGGTCTGACATAATGTGATCTATCTGTCCCCTTAGGGGTCAGTATAATTGGACATTAATGAAGCATCTTGTATCAATTAGGGTAAACTGGATTGATATCAAAATTGAATGTTGTTTAACAGTTCATCAACACATTATTTTGTTATTTCAATCTGCCCCAGAATGAGGGGGAGGAAACGTAGGAATCCGAAAACTCGACCCTATTTTTACTATCAAATAGATAAATGGTTCTTTAACGCTCTCGCACTGGGAAGATAGGTCTCTAATACACGGGACTGCCAGGTTTACTGGTACATTCAACAGAGGATTTAACTTTTGCACGCTGCTGCAAAAATAGCTCATTGGACCGAGGTGACCGGTCCGTATAACAAAAGATGGCAAAGAGGATGTCATTTTATTGCCCTGTAAATACTGCACACTATGAAAATAGCTCATCCAACCAGTTCTTCTTAGCCAAACCTTTTGTAGAGTGAGATAAACACTTCCAAAAAAGCCAGTACAAAAGAAATAGCTAATAGGTCAGTTAATCTCTCAAAATCTCATTTAAGCAAACATTTATTACAGATCCATTTTCTTTTTATTGAATTGTACAATGTGATATGGGATCTGCTGATTTCTATCCTACAATAGCCCTTATTGTTTACACACACACAAAAATGACATTAAATTACATAACCTTAGGGTAGCTACCTTTAACTGAACTCTATCTTTGTGTAATCTCTAAGACAAGGTATAAAGATCTTGCTGATTTGAAACAGTTGCATTGTAACCTGTGCCCCGAGGCAAATCACCTTTAATTTCAGCTGTAACTGTACTATAGTGTACTGTGCAGTCACTTTGTTTTATAGTTTATATACAGTGTACATACATTGGGGTATATAACCTTCATCATAGTGTCATGTAGATAAAGGCACTCCATGCTCATTTAAATCTCGATAACTAAAAGTCTGTTTACAGTATTACATGAATAGAACGTAATTGAGACACGCCATAGAAGACCATACCTACTTCTTCTTGTTGAAATCAAAAAGTTAAACACATCTGCCAAGTCATTGTGAAGGTTGGGAGCATTTGTGTTAAGGTTGTGATCCTAATGTGTGAGTTAATGTAGATATGCTCATATGATTGGATTTTAAAGCGAATATAGGCATTTTTTACCGAAAACGGTAGGTGTATTTTTGTGTAATTTTTGTTGATCGTTGCGTGACTTATGTACCTGGGTAAATTTCAGAGTTTGAATTAACTGTGGGTGCTCATTGAGCGGAACTAAAGATTGTATATCATTACTATGTAAAAGACGTTATCGTGTAAGTATGTGAAAATGTATAATGAATTTATTTAGTAGTGTATAGTATGAAATCAATTAAGTGGGTTTTTACGTCGCGTTACGTCCCATGGTGATATGACTGAAAGATAGTTAAAAGTGACAGTAAAACCGCATACATACATGCTGAAGACAGGGAACAGACTCTTCTTGCACACGTTTTAAATGTTTGCTCCTTTGGGCATCACAAGTTTTCCATGTATACTTCAAAGGGATGAAAGTATGTACAACATAAATAATAAAGGCGAGGTAGACACGGCGTGACCTCACTATCTGTGGCATTGTATACATGATAGTAATAAGATGGACAGATCATATAAATAAATGTAAATTGGAAACTGTGTTGTATACGGTTATACTTCATCACACCCTCTATATTGGCGTATATTACCGTATACCCCAGTTAAACGCCCCCATGATCGAAGCATTTTACATGAGGTGTGGGAGGAGCATTTTAACAAGATAAACAAATTTGAAATTAGCTAGGTATAAAATGTTAGTAATTAAGTGTGGTTTGCTTTAAAAAATGACATTACCATTTATAAATCTAAATGCTTAAATTTGATACTGTTAACATTAACTCCTAATATAGCAATGGTTGGTTTCTTTTTCATTGTATACTGATACACATCAAAGTAAAATCAGGTCTGATTAAGATTTTGTGATAAATATCCAAGGTTATATATAAAATATATTTGAGATAAGGTCGTATTTGAACAGTCTGTCTCCACTTGTGTAAGGACATTTTGGTCAGATTAATGTTTCTGTTATCTGTTTATTTTGTAATGGGTAGTTTTTGTTAACTGAGTGACCTTTCTGTAGTCTTGTTTTCTTTTCCCAGACTGTTGTTTATTTAGTTATTTACTTAGTTTTAAGCAGCAGACGCAAGGTATGAACATTCTAATTGTGCTTTATGGTAAACTTGCCATTGGCTTCCAGAGTTCATGACATAACCGCATAAACACCGAAAATTTGCAAATCAATTCTTGTTTACATTCCCTCCCCCACCCAACCCCCACACCCCGGTTGTCATAGAACTGACAATTGTTGGTAATGACAAAATCAGCACAAGAAAAATAATATCACCCTGTATTTTCAGACCGTGGACTAATGATTTTCTATTGAGGTGCACTGGATGCAATTGCGCAGTTGGCTCTGCGTAATGAAAAGACTAGTGAAGTTTATTCTAAATGTTTTCAACAGAAACTTTGTAGTGAATTTAATGTTAGATTTTTAATTTTTTACCTTTAAAAGCATACTTGCCATTGCTAGAAAATTAATTTGATTTTAGTTTTTGGTCGGTGGGTGGTTACGTGGGAGGGGGGAAAGCTCAGTAAATTGGTGTCATCTCTTTGGGAACCCTGCCGAAAGGGAGTAACCCACCTAAAATACAGTCCTACTACTGTAAACATAAATTGCCGCAATATGCGTCCCATGTGCACACAACTTCCCACAATTTTAACATACCTATTTAAATGTACACGATTTATCAAGCCACCTAAACTTATTTCGAAGTTACTCAAAGTCATTAAATTACAAAAATAGTGAAACATGTATTATGGATCTGACCACCTTTAAAAGTTATTAAATAAACAATTATATAAACAAATATTGGAAATTGTGTGAAATTTTAAAGGCTCAATGCGAAAATATTGTTCTTGTTCTTTTATCTGTATATAGTTACACTAGTTTTGCATTTAACTCTCAAATTTTAATGCATCATTTGGCTCTCTGCCGATAAGTTGATTGACATTTTACTGTCCATATTCACAAGGAAAGATTGGTGGGTTTATCGATAGGCCCAGTTATTGAATTGGCAAATATTTAATCAATGAATGTTGTAAATTAATCAACAATGGACTGTTTGGTTTGACATTCCTCTGATGATTATAAACCTGTTATTGAAACAATATACCCCCATGAATCATAGGAAATTGGTAGAATAGGAAATGATATTGGTGATACTATTAATATAAGGCGGGCGGAGATAAATAATAGTGTGGTTCCACTCCACTGTTACACGATAAAAGCATAGGGTAGGTAGTTAGGATTTTTCTTTTTTCTTTTTTTTTAAACAAAGTTTTAAATTTTTCTTTTTTCTTTTTCTTTTTTTAAACAAAGTTTTTAATTTTTTTTTTATCTTTTCTCACATAAACAAAGGCTATAAATTTCCCGGTTTATGATAAAAGTTCAGTTCCAACACATATCAGTAGTATTTTAGCCTTGTTTTTTTTAACAAATAAAATGGGGGGGTAATGTTGCTCAGACACAGTCATGTACAGTTTTATGGGGACAGCAATGCTGGAGGGAATAATGATGAACAGACCTCAAATACCATCAGGGAGCTAACCCACACAGTGTAGAGGTCAGTGTAGTTCACAGCCTTATCCACTGAGATACCTGGCTGCTTTGTAAAAATATCAATATTTTGTGTTCTATTTCTGATGCAAATGGGTGTAAAAATCGGGGACACCAGACATATGAATCAATGTTCAAAAATTTAAATACAACATTAAATTTGATAACAGCATTATCAAACTGTTCAAGCATTGTAGAGATCATTTTAGTCCTGGGTTTAAATTTTATGACAGGAACTGTTCTCCATAATAATTTGCAGACTTGTCTTCAAGAGACATTTAATGCTTGATAAAACTTGAGATGGGAAGTATATATGTCAAGAAAAAAATCTATGTAACTAATTGTGCAGCTTGTACTACCAGCAGTGTAAATCAATAGCAGAAAATTCCTCAAACAAACCCAAATCAGGAATAGTAATCTCTGATAGCTAAAGCTTAACTAAACAGTCATTTAGATTAAAACAATTTAAAGCATTATTAGTTTGGTTGCTCAGATAATTTAAAGCATTATTAGTTTGGTTGCTCAGATAAAATGGAAAGGGTTAAGCCCTATCTGATCCTTTAGTTTGCTGTGTCTTGTACTTGATTAAAAATCAATGAATTTGAACAATAAACAACTTCTGTGTTCTGAGGGTCCAACTGACCTAACTGTACGGCCTTCCCTGAGTTGGGATCGAAGTTCAAATGTTGATTGTCCAGGATTTAAACCTGGCCTGAATAAAGTCCTTGGGTGAGCTTGGACCTATGTCCAAATCTCTTGCAAATGAGGACCAGAGTTAACTCCTATTTTGGTCATGCAAAAAGTAAACTGTAAGTCCTTGGGTGTACTTGGACAAAAGTTCAAATCTTGTACCGCCCATGGTGTTACAGGCCTGGGATGGACATAATATTCACATTTAACAGACAGTCAGTGGCTGCGGTGGTCCAGTGGATAGCATGGTAACCAGTATATAAATAAAGTACAAGATAAAACAGTTTTGCATTGACCACACGATATAGCTGTCCAATTTGTGACATTATTGCTAATGAGGCCTGGAGCTATGAGCATGCTTATTTAAAAATATGATGGTCAGAGGGAAGGGCATCATAATAATACATGGGGCTACAGGGGACAGCTCAGCTGTCTCTCTTATACATTGTTGTGTACTTGCATGGCCATTTAATTATGTCACTCAGGACAGTGCTTTTTGAGTGATCTCACAGGACAGTGCTTTTTGAGTGATCTCACAGGATAGTGCTTTACTATTATTGACCTACAGTGCATTACCATTTGTTGTTTAAAGTTGGATTTGTCATCGTTGGACAGTGCCTTGCTTATTCTTGTTAAGTCTGCTTTATTGTGTCACCTGCTTAGAATGGCAGACACTTAGAGATCACTTTGTCCGGCATATTTTGTGCGTCGTCCGCCATCGTTGGTCACACTTTAATTTGCAACCTAACCTTGGTCATAACTTGAAAAGTATAAATTTGACCTATTTTCACAAAACTTGACACACATTTTCATCTTACCTCAGTGAATGTTGTTACACATGTCCAGTAACTCTGACTTTCATTTTAACAGAGTTATGCCCCTTTTCATAAAACTAATTCGCGTCTTACCCAAGCTCATTACTGGCCATAACTTAAAAAGTATTTGACCTATGTTCATGAAACTTCACACACATCTTCACTAGCTGAAATAAACACTTGGCGGGCAACACAAGTGTTCCATGGATCACTCTTTTAGTTTGATGTCTGCAAGAATTAGGTACAGATGCAGAAATGCATCATGGTCCGAAAGTCCTGGTGGTAGAAGAGCTCTATCAGTAATTGCCATTCTTCCATAATTTATTTTTTCACTTTTAATTGTAAAGTTGTTTTCCCCACCTCCACCCACCATTGATACCCACCTTCTTCGAAGACCAAAGAACAAATGCGGGAGCCGCAAAAGCAAATAACCAAAACCTTCAATTTCAACAGACTTTAATACTGTATAATGTTTGGCAGTTAAGCTTAAACATTTTATAATTATACTTGCAAATAATGGTCATTATCTCCCCTCACCTTTTGATGTTAAGTTTCAAGGGTATATTGTTGAATGATAATTAGAATTAAGTGAAGGTATGGGGAAGCACATGCGGATTTATTAGAAGGCAGGGTGTTTTGTTTTGTCTGGGGTTTTACGTCATTTTCAACATATGTAAGGTTATATATGACGGTCAATTTTTTTGTGGTGGAGGCAGACCACCCACTTTTCGTGGGTAGAACCAGTACTGTACACCTCCCACCATCCGTAAGAATCGGGAGGCAGGGTGGATGCACCCAGCGTATATATACCTACTGAAATCTTAATTTTTTAGACGCAGCGACTTTACTGTCTCGGCCACGGAATCACTTGTCAGAAACTTCCTCGCTTCTCACTGCTGTGGGTTCAGATCCCACTGGGAGCTTGACTTGTCGAGTGAGAATGTGTCAGTTGTTACGGATGGCGGGAGATATATAGTACTGGTTCTATTCAGGAAAATGGGGTGGTCTGCCTCCACCACAAACAAACCAACTACCATATATGGCCTAGCATGTGATAAAAATAACGTTAAACACAATTCAAACAAACTTGGAAGTTCATTACTAAAAAATATGTAAAAAAGGTGTGTTTTGCTTCTCAGTTTATTAAAAAGTTATGTCCACCCCTCCCACTCCTGGATCAGCCACTGGTAATTGAATTATAAAAATGGGGTGATCAACCCCCACATCCCGACCCCACCCCACCCCACCCCACCCCACCCCACCCCACCCCACTCACCTCCTGGATCGACCACTGAAGATTGAATTGTAAATAATGGAGGTGATCCATACCACCATGTAACCACAGGCATGAGAAAGTTGTATTAACCTTGACATTTTGCAGGACTGCATGAAATGTTTGCATTAAATCCTACATTGGGAAGATCTGATACATCACTGAGGGTTAAATATTTCAATTTGGTAAATAGTCGATTGGTAAATAGTCGATTAAACATGTAAACAGAAATCACGAAAATAACAGTTGAGGATTATTTAATAAGAGTTCAACTTTTAGTTTCATAGAAAATGTTGATTATTTTTTATTAAAATGGTAAACTGTGTATCAGACGTGTTTAAAATTTATATGATAATTGCAATTTAAGAATGCTATATATTTTGAGGAGAGAATGGAAAACTGTTGTAGCTATGTATAAATAAAGGATAAGATACGTAATGAAGCTTTTAGCAATCAAAAATATCTCTTTTCAGTTTTTACTACTGTTCTAAACATTGAGAATATGACTTACAGTATTAGGTAACCATAGCAACTTAAGTAACCAATCAGTGACTGTATTCTAGGTCCAGAAGTCACACAGTGAGGCTCCACCAGCCCCAAAGAAGATCGAGGTCACGGAGGAGGATCGCATCACCCTGAAGCCAATCGGACCTGGGGTACAGCAGCTTGAACCCGAGGGCCTGCACACGGGAACCCTGGGCAGAGATAGCACCCTGGGAAGGGCCACAACTCCAAGCTTCCCAATCAGCCCAGCGGCATCTGCAGGTGAGTGGAAGAAAGTTAAATTACCTCCCTTTGTGTGATTTTCCTCATCTGCAGGTAGATTATCTCCTTTGTAAAGCTGAAATTTCAGTCAAGCCTGGACTCCAAATTATCTGTTTATCTATGTATAATATGAATAGTAAGCTGTGCACACGAGTAATTAAACAAAAAACAACTTAGCAACTCTCAATATGGAACACAGCAATTAATATACAACACAAATTTTAAATGTTTCATAAACATCATTTGACCTTAAAACAATTCTGCCCAAATTGTCGGTACATCGTTTGACCTTAAAACAGTTCTGCCCAAATTGTCGATACATCATTTGACCTTAAAACAAATCTGCCCAAATTGTCGGTACATCATTCGACCGTAACACAATTCCCAAAGCATCTATCCATTTAGATTGACAGGACCACTGACAATGTTTTGCGTTCATCCAAGAAAATCTCGCATACATGCTTCATTGATAAAAGAAGAATGGCGTTTTGATGATGTCTTTGTCATTGCAAAGTAAATGCATTAATTTCCAGTAGTGTGCTTGGTTATTCATAGACATACATGGAATTTTAGATTTCTTTCTAAGTTCTGACATGAAGAAAATATTCAAAAATAATAATTTCCCTCAAGTCACTCTCTAAAAAAACACTGATAATCTTGGGGTTGAGTTAAGATTTTACACTGGTATTTTATCCAGATTAATAATTAAAATAATAGAATTTCAATTGAATGGCTTGAATGAAAATATTCAGACCGAAAGTTTCAATTAATTTGTTAAAATTAAGATAAAAGTATGCTAGTATGTTTGAAACCTCAATAGTTGCTTGGAACTCTTGTGTGTATTTTGTTAGTCTTTCACTAAAGTATCTGTTATTTATTGTGAGTGATCCTGAATGACCTTCGGTGACCTTTTGTCTTGTACTTGTGTGACCTCTAATGTCTTACGACCTTGTTATTTGTGCAGAGTTCATAATACAGGCCGTGCATGAGAAAGTTCGTCGGATGTCACTAGGTTCTAACCAATCACTGAATAGTATTGGTTACCATGGTAATATAGTCACACAATTTTACCTTGTATTGTACTCCATGATTCCATGACGACAACTAGATCCTGATATGTTTGTTTACTCATTGTGTCATATACCCTAGCATGATTTGAGATATATTTTGTGTCACTTCCTAATTTTCAAGTGTGGTCTTCCTCCTTGCTTGATTATTTTGTAGCTTCATCACAAGAGCTCCGAAAAGACTTCCAATCTTGGAAAGCCGTTCAGAGCTCCTGTGACTTCACTTTGATAACGTGTTTTTTCGTTTCCCCAATTTATGTTTCTTTATCATCACACAGTGCAGTGCTCTAAACTAAGCCAAGTCCGAGGAATCGAGACTAGCAAAAAAATTATTAGGGCCAAGTAGATTTCCTGTGCCTAGTTTTCTCTCACAAAAATATTTCTCGGAGCACTGCAGTGTTTATAACTTCACAGTAACCTTGTTTCCTTGTGATGCCAATATACCGTAATTAAAAGTGTTTTTTTTCATTCGACTTTATTCCTACGTAACTCAGTGATACTAAAACACAACTACTACCATTCAGCTACCGTGCATGACTCCTGTTCATGTTAATTATATCCCAAACTAAAATGTTTTGTTACAAATGCATGAGTAGCATGCATTGCATGGGAATTACATTGTCCAAGGGGTGGGTTACCCATTATGCATGGGTTTGTCAAAAACTCTGGGATACCTTTCAATGCATGGGATGTTCTCAAAATGAAGGTTATACACCAATGCATGGGATGTTCAATAAAGGGGACCAATCTATGCATGGGATGGTTCCAAAATGTGGGATACTGATCTGTGCATCGGAAGGTTCCAAAATGTGGGATACTCACCTGTGCATGGGAAGGTTCCAAAATGTGGGATACTCAACTGTGCATGGGAAGGTTCCAAAATGTGGGATACCTGTGCATGGGAAGGTTGCAAAATGTGGGATACTGATCTGTGCATCGGAAGGTTCCAAAATGTGGGATACTCACCTGTGCATGGGAAGGTTCCAAAATGTGGGATACTCACCTGTGCATGGGAAGGTTCCAAAATGTGGAATACTCACCTGTGCATGGGAAGGTTCAAAATGTGGGATACTCATATGCATCAGATGGCTACAAATAACAACTCCCACAAATGAGTGCAAAAATCAAATTCATTCAGTCATGTAAAGTAATTTTAATATAATTGGTATTTAAAGTGTAAATCACTAAGAAACACTTAGATTAATATGCAGTGTTGGATATTATACAATTATGGACTTTTCAGCTGTTATACATGATGTGATATGCACCAAAAAAATCAATAATGATTTTTTGGTACATATCAACATCATGTATAACAGCTGAAAAGTCCATAACTGTTTTATTATATAACCCTCAATTTATCATATTGTTTTGATATTGACCAACTTAAAAGAAAACAGAGGACCACTCAAGGAATTTGTAAAATTTATAAAACTGGTCAATATCAGAAAAAAACAGGTCAATATCGCTAGATATTTTTTCTAAAAAATTACTTTTTAGCCAATGAAAACGCGTCTATTTATAGGTTATATAATAATAATAGTTATACCATACCCCAAATTCAAATTTTGCCCTTCTGAATACCCAACATCTATATTGACATTACTTCCCGAATCCTTTTATCCCTGCCACTATACTTTGCCATCTTCACTCTCCCATTTTAAGTCAGTCTCATGCTCCTTGTTTTCCAGTGCACTGCCAATTTTTCTTTTGGTATCCCTTCCACTGGCCACTGCCCTTTTTATGTGGTATCCCTTCCACTGGCCACTGTCCTTTTCTTTTGGTAACCCATCCACCGACCACTGCCCTTTTCTTTTGATACCCCTTCCTCTGTTCACTGCCCTTTTCTTTTGATATCTCTTCCACTGTTCACTGCCCTTTTCTTTGGTGTGCCTCTGTCCGCTGCCCTTTTTATTTGGTATCCCTATGCCTCTAACAAGATAACACCTGAGTAATTATATCAGTATTTGTAGTATTTCATGGAAGAAAATGATAATATTTTAGTATTTTTTCTGTCTCGCATGGATGATAATTCTTGCATCTCAAATTTAGACGCATGGAATAAAGAATATTTAACAAATTTGGTAAAACTTTCTCACATAGAACATTTAAAGCTTGCCCACTATCTTTAGATGTCTTCTTAATTGTCAGAATAAAGATAAAAATTGCTCTTCAATTTCCATTACCCATCTTTTTAGTAAATTAAGAACGCATAATGGAGTCAGATGGGCTTTATATAGTTTGATTTTCAGGTGCTGCAGTTTTGTTTCAGCTTTTGTTTGACTTCCAAACAATGAATCAGTGTATTTTATTTGACTTTAATTTACAAAGAATGCAAGTGTATTGTGTGACTTCAAACAAAGAATAACTATGGTTTATATTGCCTTGTATTTTGTAAACCTTTTTTGCTTGAACATTTAATTTTGATTAATTTACTATTGCACACAATGCATGTAATATCGTTATAAATCTGTTTTTAATTTTCATTTATCATTCAAACTTTTATTTTAAATAGCTTGTGTCCTATAATGATATTTAAACTTTTATAGAAAACTGTGTTTTCCACTAAATTAACAAGTTACTGTGAATTGATATGATTATTTACTAAATTTGTTAAAAGCACGGGCCTTTGGTGTTCAGTGTTTTGAATTTCCCAGCTTTTTTTATATTGCATGAAAACTTTAACAGGTCTGTATCTAGGGTATGAGAACATTGGCTCTATGGTCTGACCCTTAAAGAAGCTGTCCCGCCAACAACAGCCAATTTTACAACATATGTGTGTTGTTTCTAAACCTACTGGTGACAAGGTATATATATATGTGACATATTTTGAGAATCCAAACTCTGTAGACACAATAATAAACGGCTTTAACCAGCCAGACCAGGGTAACACCTCGTAACCCATTTTACGCATAGTCAATCACAGGATTTTAAGAACCCATAATTAAAACCTATACTTTTAGTCGGCGCTTATACATTGTTATATGACCTGAACACTTGGATAGAGTTTTGATAAATGGTTTTGTAGTGTATTTTGCCGTTAGTTGGTGGGCTAGTTTCTTTAAAATCCCTCCTGGTGACTCTATAAACAAACATTGAATCACTGAAAGCAAAATACCCATCCTTTTTTATTAGGAAAACACTGTCATGTAGTTACGAATATTAAAGGTTCTTAAGTGTCCAATAATGCATGTATTTTGATTTATCTTTAAACTGTGTTTAAACCAGTTATTGATCGCACCTGCACATGGATACAACTCTATTTTCATAAGGGTCTAAATTAGGCTGGTAAAATATCAGTATTTTCTAATGTAGTGTCTTCTTCCTTACTGCCATTTTAAATTTAATTACCGTATACCCCCATTTAAGCTCCCAGTGGAGCGCTGTTGTCTAGTGGTAGAGCGTTGGACCCATGATCGAAAAATCATGGGTTCGATCCCAGCCATTGCCATTGGCGTTGTGTACCTGAGCAAGACACTTTTTCTGCATTTGCTTATAGGTACTGGTTTTACCCAGGAAGACATCGAGAGTGATTCTAATAAGTTCATAGAGCTTGCGTTGCAATCGATGTAAAATAAATGAGTTTAAATTAAACCCCCATTTAACTGCCCCAAGGACGTTGCATTTTACAAAAGATGGGTGTTTATATTACATCATAAACAAATTAGGGGGTATATTATGGAGTTAACAACTGAATCATTTTCCCCTAATTAATATTTTGTATTTCTTTAAATGGCACATTTTTTAACACATCACAAAGTTTTCATCAGTTATAAAGACATATTACATTTCTGCCTGTGATTCTGAGGGAATTAAAAGTAATTCCCTTGGGAAATAAAATCCTAGGGAAATTATAAGATTTTGCCAGAACTACTTTTTTAATTACATTGCTGTGACAGTTGTGGTGTATTCTTGCGCCAAGTTCGAAAGTAAGGCAAAGTAGACCCCTACTGAATCCAGAAATATTTATTGAATTAAAGGCACATTCTTGTAAATAAATGTAATATATAAGTTAATCAACACTGTTTTGTATTACAGGATATAATTTCATCGGCCAGTTCACATATCTAGTAAAAAATCTCTTGTCTACGGCACTCATTTTTTTACTAGATATGTGAACTGGCGTCGGGAATTGTATCCCGTAATACAAAAACAGTGTTGATTAACCTCTTTTTAATTTGTTGTGAAATTTGGCAGTCTAGGTACCTTGGGTATTCTAATCAACAAGTTTTAACTTATTTGGCTTTAAACATTTTATTGCAAAATTAATGTTCTACACAAATGTTATATACAATAAGAAATGGATTGAAAGGAATGCAGAAGGCATATAGAGATCCTCCCCGTGAACACAACTTGTCATTCCCTTCAACGTTCAGTAGTCCTGCACCTCTATATAGGTTGGTTTATTAGGGTTTTCATGCAATAAAAAAAAAGAAAAAAAAGGAAGATTCTTAACATTTACAAGAGGTCAGAGGCCTGTGCAGAAATGTTTAAAATAAATTGCACTGTAGTTAATTATCATATGCAAATTTACTTTTTTTCTGTTGTTTATTATTGTTTGCATGTAACTAGATGGTGTGATGTTTATTGTTTTAGCAACCCCGCCCTTCCCTGTGACCCCCAGGACACCCTATCAGAACGTTTCAGGTATTGTGTTTATTTTTTACCTTGCTTGTTAAATTCCTTCCCCTCGGCTTGCTTAAGGTTTCTGTTTATTTCATTAGATTTACTTAGTACTTACTTGGTTTTGGAAAATTATTTCAATACTTATAGATCATCGTAATGTGTTAAACAATTAAATCTATTTTGGTTATTGCAATTAAAAAAATGTGTTTACTCCTTGCATGAAATAGATTTTTAAAAAAAAGGTTTTTGGTTTTCTTTTGTAGAGTCAAAGAAGAAATAACTTTGTTTTAAACTTCAGACATGTCTTATAATTTGGCATATTATCTCTTGAAATATTACATAAATATAACTTTGTGAATGCTCTCTATACAAATTTCATTAAACTATATGTGACATATCAAACTTAAATATAACTTTGTTTTGTTAAATATACATACGTGCAGCTAATATTTACCACACACAAGAAAAAACATTTTACATTTGAAAAAAAAGAAACGTTTTACATTTAAAATGTCTTCTACTATATGTCACAATTTCTTTATTTAAAATAACACTAATTATGAATTAGCAGACATGTAACAAAGTTGTTTTATTCTTTGCGAAATGTTTTCAGTTATATCATTAGCTCATTTTACAATGGTTTTAGCCACATTTATGTTTGCATGTGTAGGTTAGACGTACAAATATGTTTTTATGTTGACTCTTATGAGTGTGTATATAAAAACGTGTTAGTTTTAAAAAATAAATATTAAATTTATTTTTAACAAAGGCAATGTTTCAGATTAAGATTTTTACCAGTCTTTTATTTTGGATTCCCCTATAGAAAATACAAACTTTTTATTTTATTTTGTGTTCTTGGGCAAGGCACTTTCCCTGACCTCGTCCGTCGGGAATGCAAATTGGGTGGTCCCATGTATTGGGAGTTAATCTCTGAGCATGTCAGTCTTCCAAGCATGTTAAAGAACCATAGAAATCTATTTGTTAGTAAGAGTAGGGCAGAGTTGCCATGTATCTTCTGGGTTGGCTCTAATTGACCTATACTATGTTGACTCAATAGCTTTTAAACACCATTCATGGTATTTTATTTTGTATGGTGCAGATATTTTCTTATAAGAGCACCTCTCCTAATATATTAATAAAAAAATCTAATTTTAAAATACATTTTCAATCTTTTGTATAAAAAAAAAATCAATTATACATTTTCGATCTTTTTTATAACCCTAATAAAAAGGTAAAGAGGGCCTCCTTGGCTTTTTGCATAGCGCCTGGGTGCTACTGTAAGGAGATTTACAGTACCTGGGTGCTACTGTAAGGAGAAATACAGTACCTGGGTGCTACTGTAAGGAGAAATACGAGACAGATTACTAAAAACAGATTTATTTTTTTTAAATCACGTTTTATTTACACACTTTGCAGAGTTACCTTCCTCATTGTGCTTATTTGTGCACCATCCCCACATGTTAACTGCATCACACTTTCTGCTTTTGACTTGTCTAGTGACCACCAGCCCTTACTACAATCACGGCCCCGTGCCCCGCAATCGGTATCAGACCAGCCCCTATAACTACGGGTCATCGTCGGGAGCGGGGCAGTACAATTCCCAGCTGTCCCTGAATAGTAGTGTATTCGACCGAGAAGTCGACACTAACCATTACAATACGATAGTTTCGCGACAGCTTATGCATAGCACCAACGATCCTACGTATGCTTCTATAACAGAAAAGCAGCCGGAAGAGCTTAATTTGACAGGTACATAACTCCAGGTTCATATAATAAAGGGATATGAAACAACGATTTATTCGGAAATATGGTTGTTGTGGCTAACTGTATCTCTTGGTTTTTTGCTTATTGAGAATTAAATGCATAGTGGCTCTGCATAAATGAACGGTGGTGTTGCATTTTAAATAATATTTTTAATAATCTTTTACTGATTTTTAAAAGTCATATATCGAGAAAGTGTATACAATTTCCTTTTTTGGGAATTTTCTTTATTGTTATTAGGCGATAAAGAATCTATTTCATTGGTTTAGAAAGAAATCACTTTGTTTATAAAACTCTCAGTAACTCTCGATAAGCCAAAAATCGATATACAGGTAGCCACACCTACCGTATTTGGGGATACATTGTTATTTACATTCGTGTTTCATAACCCTCTATTACAAGAACCCAGATAACTCGAATAGAGGCTTACTGCTCCACTGGTGTGTTTGTTGCTTGCCTTTAAGATGTCTGGTGGTATATACTTGGAGTGGATTATTTTATTTGGGTTGTTGCACATTTTTTCCTGCACATTTTTGTATATTTATTATTTGGCTCATTTTATGTTATGATAATGTTAACTGTAAAATATTTGAATAAGTTTTCTTTTAAAAAATGATACAATTGAAAGGTATGTTTGCAACAAAAACTGTCAAATCTGTTTTGAGAACCACTAAAGGGGTCGGTTGAAATGGTTTCTTTGCTTTAACACGTCTCTTCATACAGATGCATTTTAATTTAAAACAATACAGTTGGGAACTGAACCGGTGGTCTCTTAATAGAGCTGGTTTCTTAATAGAGGTGGTCTCTTAATAGAGCTGGTTTCTTGAGTAGGTTTGACTGTGTTAGGCAAAGCAGAGGTTTATGATAAAAAGAAATTGAGATACCAACATGTGTGTTTTGTGTTTCACGTAGTTTTACATAGAAAGCACTGTAGCTATAGGATGGTTATTGAAGTTTCTTGTTGTTATAGATACTGATCAACTGGTTTCCTTTTCTTTCTGTTTTAATGGAAAATCACTCAAAAAGGGATCATGAGTCAGATTTTATTCCATTAAGGTGATGACTATTGATGATACATTTCTTATTCATGGCCTTATGATAAGAATACATTGTATTTCATCCAGTCCACACTTGAGATAGAGTATGCCCTAAATAGATGAAGTCTATAAACCAATTAAGATACGCAGGATTATAATAATAGTGTAAATCACTAATATATGCATGAACTGAGGCCATCTTCATAGAAGTTATTTAATAAATCCAATATGGCTGCCATTACTGGTATGCCTGGTACATAAAAGAGAATAAGAGAAAACTAGTAAACACATTCAAATTGATCAGTATTTATGAATGGACTCGGGATGGGAAGTGGAGAAATGGTCAATGGTTGACATTTTGTTTTAAAGTAAAATATGCCATGCATGTGTTGTAAGGTTGATGGGATTGTGTTAGACGAAAGAAAAAAAAGTAGTTTTATATTAATTTTCCTCGAATGTGCATTTTAAGTTTTCTGAATGCTTCCTTTGTTCATTAAAAGAGTATGATATAAAAAACTAATATTACTAAAAATGAACATGTGTATCATGAATGAATAAATATTAAGCTCGTTTAAAGCTTCTCTCTTTTTTTAAACATTTGCAAATGTAATCAGTTACACCTTTTTAGAAAAGCATTATCATCGACTTAATCGACCTAAAAATATTGACCAATCATGTTACAGCTGGTAGTCATGTGACCAGTCCTACAGGCACGCTTCAGTCGGAGAAGATGCAATATCAGTATCAGCAGAACCAGCAATATCAGACACAGACGTTACCTCACAGCACCCAGGTCAGCCAGACCTTTCAGACAAACACACTGCCACACCAGACTAGCTACCAGCAGGTAATATGTTTACTAGTTACCTCACAGCGCAGGTCAGCCAGACCTTCCAGACAACCACCCTGCCACATTAGCCTAGCTACCAGCAGGTAATATGTTCCCTAGGACAATAACGCTATCATTTACCGGTACTTCCTATACAGAGCTCCAAAAAAGCATTAAAATTTAGGAAATCAGCATTTAAAAAATAAATTAGGAGTAAAAAATCAGCATTGAAAATTTACAAATAAATGTTTTTGAGTAAAAGCAATACAGTAAATTACCCTTTAAACCGCTACATATATATATTGGACTGTTCTTTCTTTGAATTAAGACCTTTCCATTTATGTGACAAAGGGGTGTTTTGGGGGAATGTCTGATCAGCAGCTGGACATTGTAAACTCTTTTTTATTATTTCTCTGGCTGATCTGGGTTTACAATGGATGCAAAGGCTATTATAGTCATGCTTAGCGGGTTAAGGTTTAAAAAAACTCTAAATCAGTATTGCGTTTATTTTAATGGGGTAAAATACTCTATCCCACGGAAGATCTCTGACTTCTATTACAAAACAAGATGAATTACGTTAATTAGCTGCAATTTTTGTCTCACCCACCCTAGTAGAGTGTGAGACATAGGAACAACTTGTTCTACTACAACAGTGCCGTCAACACTTGGTGAAAGTGTTTTTTGACCTTATATACAAAAGAACTTGGTGAAAGTGTTTTTTGACCTTCTATACAAAAGAACTTGGTAAATACTTTTTTTTTTTTTGTGTTGCCAGCATAGCATGGCAGACACTTAGGAATCATCTCTTCATCCGTCGTCCGTCACACTTTAACCTGCAACTTAACCTAGGGCCATAACTGGACCTAATTTGACCTATATTCATTAAACACATCTTTATCTTACCTTGAGGAATATTGTTACACCTGTCAGATAACTTTGACTTTCATTTTTTCAGAGTAATGCCCCTTTTCATAAAACTAACCCGCAAACTAACCAAGCTTATAACTGGCCATAACTTAAAAAGCAGGCGACACAAGTGTTCTGCAGAACAGCCTTCTAGTTGCCGAAGGTATTTCTTTCATAAACATTCACGTTACCTCTACTATTCAGATCAAGCCAAACCTCTCGGTTGACTTTGACTTAACATCCGAAAGGATAATTTGTTCACCCTTTTGCAAGGATATCAGGTGTTCATGCTCGCTGTAACCAGGCCAATTACACCCCTCCCTCAACCACCCCAAACCTCCTTGTGAATGAACAGGAACAGGTGGGCGA
Source organism: Cyrtodaria siliqua (assembly GCA_037043455.1). Classification (NCBI taxonomy): domain Eukaryota; kingdom Metazoa; phylum Mollusca; class Bivalvia; order Adapedonta; family Hiatellidae; genus Cyrtodaria; species Cyrtodaria siliqua. Next base: position 69,915 of record JAWPHD010003115.1, on the reverse strand, counting down.
GACACCCCATGTCCTTGACCTTGACCATGCCTTTGGCCTATTTGTCTATATAAATAAATAGTTTCTGCTTGCCAGGGAATAGTTTTTAAAAATTTCTATAATTAGATTGTTATATTTCTATTTTTAGCAACAACTTCAACAGCAACAACTTCAACAGCAACAACTTCAACAGCAACAGCTTCAACAACAACAACTGCAACAACAACAACTGCAACTGCAACAACAACAACAACTTCAAAAACAACAACAACTTCAACAACAGCAGCAGCAGCAGCAGCAGTTTCAGACTTCAAGCAGCAGCAGCAGTCAACAATACCACACCCAACAATACTCGACTAGTGGCTCCACCTTGCAGGATGGTAGTCTTCACGTGGACACGAATGACCCGAGGATGTTGATGACACACCCGGCGAGGTCACCGTCATCTCCCGGAAGGTATGCGTATAAAACAATTCTTTAATGTGAATAACTTCCCCTTATGAAGAGGGTGGGGAGAATATTTATTTATTTTAAATGTGAAAAATTCATTGAGATGAGATTAATTGTAAAAGGGTCCTCCATTAAAAAGTATCTTTAAGTGGGCACTCCACAGTTTGAATAAATCGCACCATCATTGGATCATACATTACTTTGAAGATCATAAATTACCCATGTTTTCATACCAAATAAATGTACCAACAAGCATTTTCTTTACAATTTTTGCCTCATTTCTTTAAAACAGAACAATTTGAAAGATGTAAGAATCAATTTATTCCATTGTTTATTTTTCACAGTCCACCATCGCCAGGTAACTTAAACACTCTACGACAACAGTTACACATTGCCCATAATATGTCAAACAGTGCAGTGAGCCCAGGCCCGCACTCTGCCACGGGTCAGAGTTCACCAAGCGTGTATTTTGGATTGTCAAGAAGAGGGAGTCTCACATCGCTTGCAGGTTTGTTGAGTTCAGGTCTCACATCACTAACAGTGTGTTGAGTTCATTAACACGATGATGAGGGAGTCTCACATCACTTGCAGGTTTGTTCAGTTCAGGTCTCACATCACTAACAGTGTGTTGAGTTCAGGTCTCACATCACTAACAGTGTGTTGAGTTCATTAACACGATGATGATGGAGTCTAACATCACTTGCAGGTTTGTTCAGTTCATGTCTCACATCACTAACAGTGTGTTGAGTTCAGGTCTCACATCACTAACAGTGTGTTGAGTTCATTAACACGATGATGATGGAGTCTAACATCACTTGCAGGTTTGTTCAGTTCAGGTCTCACATCACTAACAGTGTGTTGAGTTCAGGTCTCGCATCACTAACAGTGTGTTGAGTTCATTAACACGATGATGATGGAGTCTAACATCACTTGCAGGTTTGTTCAGCTCAGGTCTCACATCACTAACAGTGTGTTGAGTTCAGGTCTCGTATCGTTAACAGTGTGTTGAGTTCATTAACATGATGATGATGTGAGACCAATAAAGTACCAACCTCCAGACATCAGTTATGCTGGTTGGGTGAATCTGTCAACATTAGCTCTAGCAGAAGCATGCCGATGTCTGAACGCGGAACTATTGTAACTATGTAATAAATAAGGAACCTAACATTAGTTGCATATGTAGGGAATTTTGAAATGAAAAAAAGTGAATTTTATAAGAAATGGAACTTTTATGAATGTTTCAACTGAAATTTGTTGGAAAACTCGAACAATATGTTTTTAAGATTCATAGTAGTGGCAGACGAGAAGTTTAGTTTGTCTCGGGACCATTTCCATGACTGTACGCAGATTTTTGATGAAGTTTGGAAAAAGACTTTTTTAAATTTAATTATCATTTTGTGAAAGTAAAAAAGGTGAGAAGAAAAAGTCCATAAAAGAAAAAGTTTATAAGTCTTGAGTAACAAGATCTCTAACATAATGTTTTACTTTATTTCAGATTCGGAGGCACAGCCGGCCACACCACGATTTGTAAAGGATACTTCCAAATACTGGTACAAGCCTCACATCTCCAGGGAGGAAGGTAGGTGTTATCTCCCTTGTGAGAACTTTCATTCATGTAAAACTCACATGCAGACGTAAAATTTCATTGAAAAAACTTTGACCCGTTGCAGGTTCTTTGACCCGTCGCAGGTTATCTTGGACCAGTCCACTCGCCACGGGCCATCAATATTTTCACTAGTGATTAGTTAATTGAAATTATCATGCAAACTGAATGTTATATATTGCCCTGTTCAAATTTGGTTATATTTTGAATTGACTGATATTATGAATTGACTGATATTATGAATTGACTGATATTATGAATTGACTGATATTATGAATTGAGTGATATTATGAATCGACTGATATTATGAATCGACTGATATTATGAATCGACTGATTTAAAAGATTGTTTAGCAAGGAAGGGACAAATCAGAAATGTTTTTTTTTATCTCTCTTGAGTTTGTACTATACTTTATTTAGACTGAAAGCAACAATGTTGACCTTTCTCACTATCTATACTCATTGAAGTTCCTAATTTCTGTTGTGCACTTTGCTCAGTGTTGATGTATATATAATAAGGATGTTGGGTCTGAAATGGATTTTAACAAGAGTTTTGAGTCCTGATACACGAGTATTGGGTCCTGATACACGAGTATTGAGTCCTCATACATGAGTATTGGGTCCTGGAACACGAGTATTGGGTCCTGATACACACGTACAGGGCTCGAAATTAACACTCGCACACTCGCAAAATGCGAGTGAAAAATACAGATTGCGAGTGACTTTTTAAGCCACTAGCATTTTTTTGCGAGTAGAAAAATTGGGTCAAATTATTACGATTTATGTCTTGCTGATTGCGCTCGATTAAATTAAGTTTGAATGCCCGAAAGTCAATATATAGAACGCCTAAAAAACCCGTACGAGGCAGCGCGCGCACCTTGCAGACTGGTTATCGATTTGTACAGCCAGTGTTACGCTTCTATTCTTACACATTACGACACAGTCAATTCAACAAGTGTTCATTATTGACCTTGAACATTAAACAAAAACATGACATCGAAACGAAAAATTACAGGTTTCTTTTTTGCCGGAGATGGAAATAACAATAAGGTCGCTGAATCAGAGTCTACCATTGAGAAACCAAAAAACCTGAAAACAAATCCATCAATCAAAACTGTCCAAAAATGGGAAAAAGAACTGAATATTAAACTTAAAATCGTTGCCGATAAAGACGACCATGTCAATAAAATATTCTGCGAGGACTGTTTGCAGTCTTTGCCGGATCAGACGTCATATGTATGTAGTATATTAAAATAGGCCCCTTTGAAAATAAAATATGGATGTTCAATAATCAGTATCTTGTTTATACTAGTAAACTAATGTCCAAACCCGTTTTTAAAAAAATCAGCAAAATTTGCGAGTAAGTTTAGAATTTTGCGAGTTGGAATTTAAGCTACTCGCAATTTTTTGCAAGTAGGGAAAAAAATTAAATTCGAGCCCTGACGTATTGGGTCCCGATACACGAGTTTTGGGTCCTGATACATGAGTATTGGGTCCTGGAACACGAGTATTGGGTCCTGATACACGAGTATTGAGTCCTGATACACAAGTATTTGGTCCTGGAACACGAGTATTGAGTCCTGATACATGAGTATTGTGTCTCGATACATGAGTATTGAGTCCTGATACACGAGTATTGAGTCCTGATACACAAGTATTTGGTCCTGGAACACGAGTATTGAGTCCTGATACATGAGTATTGTGTCTCGATACATGAGTATTGAGTCCTGATACAAGAGTATTAGGTCCTGATACACAAAGTCCTGATACATGAGTATTGGGTCCTGATACATGAGTATTGAGTCCTGATACATGAGTATTGTGTCTTGATACACATAGACCTGATACATAAGTATTGGGTCCTGGAACACGAGTATTGGGTCCTGATACACAAAGTCCTAATACATGAGTATTGGGTCCTGATACACAAAGTCCTGATACATGAGTATTGAGTCCTGATACATGAGTATTGGGCCCTAGAACACGAGTATTGGGTCCTGATACATGAGTATTGGGTCCTGATACACGAGTATTGGATCCTGGAACACGAGTATTGAGCTGATACATGAGTATTAGGTCCTGATACGTGCTGATACATGAGTATTGGGTCCTGATACACAAGTATTGAGTCCTGATACACGAGTATTGGGTCCTGGAACATGAGTATTGAGTCCGGATATGCCAGTATTAGGTCCTGAAACATGAGTATTAGATCCTGATACTTGAGTATTGGGACCTTATGCGCGAGTATTGGGTCCTGATATGCGAGTATTAGGTCCTGATACGCGGGTATTGGGTCCTCATTATCTGTTCATTGAGTCAAAATCAGTAGATTGTCTCAAATTATTGTTTTCAAAAGTAGTATAGGTACATGTGGGTTATGCACAAAATCGTCTTGTAATTAAACATATTATCCCGATACTGGTTTGAAAGAGTCGAGACCCAGTAACAGTCTTATTTCCCATAGTATATAACCATATAGAGTATACATAAGGGTCCTAACTGAGTCAGTGTTATATATTTATGATGATATTGATATTATATCTGAAAATATACTGAATCTATATTTAAGTGATGTACTTTATATTCCAGCTATAATACTGTTGAAAGACAAGGCGCCAGGCACGTTTGTAGTTAGAGATTCGAACTCGTTCCCGGGTGCGTTTGGCCTCGCGCTCAAGGTTGCGACGCTGCCACCAAATGTACAGACAAAATCTACGGGAGATCCGATGGCGGACCTTGTGAGACATTTCTTGATAGAGCCCACGAGCAAGGGTGTCCGTCTGCGAGGATGCTCAAACGAGCCCGTGTTTGGTATGTATCTTTTCTTCCTCTTACAAGGGATGCAAGGCAATCTTATTTATTTCCCCATGCTTTTCTGTTAAAATTATAAGTATAGAATCTCATTATCCATTAGTATCCAGGAGGGGAAATGACATTTTAAAATAGGACAATTTGGAGCATGTTTTAAGAAGCTTAAGTATTTTAATTTTGTTTGGCCTTAATATTTTTGCTTATTTAAAGCTAAAAGAAAATACAGTTAGTAAGACTGAACTGAAAGTGCTTAAATTGTTTGGTTTTTGTCTAGCCTTTTCGAAGAAAAAAGTGACATGGGTGTTGCTTTTCCGGCGATGGCATAGACGAAGGCGTCAACATTCAAGTTTTGCGTTTATGTCTTTTTCTCATAAACTGTATGCACTAGACCTTTCAAACTTTGCTTATAGTTGTAGTTTGGATGGTACATTGCAATGTGACAAAGCAAATGTGGAGTGACTTTGACCCGCGAAGCAAAGGGCAGATAACTTAATAATTTTTACCTTAATTTTTACCTTCAACGTTTGCATTTAGGTCACTTTTTCACAAACTGTAATATGCACTAGACCTTTCAAACTTTGCTTATAGTTGTATTTTGGATGGTACATTGCAACATGACAAAAGCCAATGTGAATGTGACCTTGACCCTCCAAGCAAAGGGCAGATAACCTTATCATTTTTACCTTTTGCGTTTAGGTCACATTTTCACGAACTGTATGCACTAGACCTTTCAATCTTTGCTTATAGTTATATATTGAGTTGTACATTGCAACGTGACAAAGCAATGTGGATGTGACCTTGACCCTCCAAGCAAGGGGCAGATAACTTATTTTTACTTTCAACATTTGCGTTTAGTTCACTTTCTCACAAACTTTATGCATTAGACCATTCAAACTTCGCTAATAGTTGTTTCTTGGGTAGTATGTCACAATGTGTCAAAAAGCAAATGTGGATGTGACCTTCACCCTCCAAGCAAATCTTAAACTTTTGAAAATATTCTATTTTGACAAAGTTGTGTCTTGGGTAGTGCATCTTTTTGAATGCATGGATTTCATCTATGACCTTGACCTACTTTTTGGAGCTGATGTTTTTCTTTTTTCTTCTTTTTTTTTACTTTTTTTTTTTATCGAGTGGCATTTTGTTTTTAAACAAATGCACTTAAATGTCATCTCAGCAAACTGTAAATTCCATAGGTTTAAGTTATTAAAATGTTTACAAACTTTCATTTAAGCAACATTTATTTTTATTTTTATGTCCCGCCCCCGTTTGGCAAGACATGTGAAGCCGCGGATTTCTTGTGTCTTAAAAACTGAATTACGAGTGTTTGAACTTTTGAACATGACATTTTTATTTGAATTTGAGAAAGTTGTTTATTCTGGTAACCTTGCTATTAAAGTTGTTATATATGTTTATATAATGTGCTCTTGTTTTCAGGCTCCCTGGCATCCCTTGTGTACCAACACTCGATAACCCCACTGGCCCTGCCATGCAAACTGGTCCTTCCAGAACACGGTGAGTGGTATTTTTCTGTCTGACCTTTAAAGGTCATGAACTTTCTTTCTGCAGGCTACATATGAGCGCATTGTCTGGGAAACCAGTAAGAATTCAACAACGATACAGTCGAAATCATCAGTCAAAATCAGTGATGTAAATACAGTCGGATTAAAAGTCATATTACAGTCAGTACCAGTCGCATTACAGTCAGAATATGTGACAATAGTCAGAACCAGTGACATAGAAGTCAGAATATGTGACAATAGAGTTAGTACCAGTCACATTAGTCAGAACCAGTGATGATATTACAGTAAATTTAAGTCACATTACAGTCAGAACCAGTCACATTAGTTGGAACCAGTCACATTAGTTGGAACCAGTCACATTACAGTCATAATCAGTTATAGTATGACTGTAATAAATGCAGTCAGAATTATTCACACTACAGTCAGAATCAATAACAGATATTTAACAAAATACAATATTAAAAATACATGCACTTTATTACCGTAGTCGCATCTCCTGAGCATCTGTTCCATTCCAGATCCTGCCCATATAATTACAACAGAGATGTCGCCCACAACAGAAATGCCAAGTTCAGCAACTGCTCTGCTGGCTCAGGGAGCAGGTAATATTATACAACTACCGTGTGTAGATATATGTGTGTTTGTGTGTTTAATAGCCGACTGTCATTCCAAAATGTAGTTAGAACTCCCCCAATGGAAACGGGAAATTGAATACAGACAGACCAACATTTATATTTTATTATGTGAACACATTACAGGCTTAACCCGCTAAGCAAGACTGTAAAAGCCTTTGCGTCCATTGTAAACCCAGAGTTACTCGCAGGCTGATCAGGGTTTACAATGTCCAGCTGCTGATCAGTCATTTTTCCCAAAACACCCCTTTGTTACATAAATGGAATGGTCTTAATTCAAAGAAAGAACAGTCCATTATATATATGTAGCGGGATAAAGAATCAAGCACAAATTTAATGCCTGAGAAATATTTAGATGAAAGTTAATTGTGGAAAGTGAACATGATTATTGATGTAAATTTTGACTCTACGATCCTATTTCAGCATGTAATGTGGTGTTCCTCAACTCGGTTGACACGGAGTCGTTGACTGGTCCCCAGGCGGTTGCCAAGGCGATCAAGGTGACGTTTGAGACCCCACCGCCAAAGATCACCATGGTACACTTCAAGGTCTCGAACCAGGGAATCACACTGACGGACAATCAACGCAAGTAAGTGCTCGAACATATGGCAAATAATATCCATTATATTGTATTCTCAAAACTTTTAAATAAGACTTTAATAATATTGTTGTGATAAAAAAAAAACAGCCATCTTAAGAAATTATTAATCTGTTACACCACCATACGTGCCATTTTTACATAACACACATATTTAAGTTAGAATAAATGTGCATTTTGTAGACTGTTTTCTTCGATGTTTTATGCTAAAATGGTATTAATGCATCTTCTTCATCCCTGTCTATCCATGCCAATAATGTTGTCATCCATGCCAATAATGTTGTCATCCATGCCAATAATGTTGTTGCCAATAATGTTGTCATCCATGCCAATAATGTTGTTGCCAATAATGTTATCATCCATGCCAATAATGTTGTTGCCAATAATGTTGTCATCCATGCCAATAATGTTGTTGCCAATAATGTTGTCATCCATGCCAATAATGTTGTTGCCAATAATGTTGTCATCCATGCCAATAATGTTGTCATCCATGCCAATAATGTTGTTGCCAATAATGTTGTCATCCATGCCAATAATGTTGTTGCCAATAATGTTGTCATCCATGCCAATAATGTTGTTGCCAATAATGTTGTCATCCATGCCAATAATGTTGTTGCCAATAATATTGTCATCCATGCCAATAATGTTGTTGCCAATAATGTTGTCATCCATGCCAATAATGTTGTTGCCAATAATGTTGTCATCCATGCCAATAATGTTGTTGCCAATAATGTTGTCATCCATGCCAATAATGTTGTCATCCATGCCAATAATGTTGTCATCCATGCCAATAATGTTGTTGCCAATAATGTTGTCATCCATGCCAATAATGTTGTTGCCAATAATGTTGTCATCCATGCCAATAATGTTGTCATCCATGCCAATAATGTTGTCCAAACTTGAACTTTGGTAATTGCTATCTAATCTTCTCCAAACTTGGTCAAATTGTATACGGGCAAAATGTCTCGATCAAGTTCGATGATCAGCCCCATCGCCTCAGTAATTCCAGTGTTATGCCCCTTGGCATCGCAAAAATTAAATAGTGGGGGCATCCGTCTCTCATGGACACGTTACGAGTTTTCGAACACATTTGTCCAGGCAATGGCATGTCTGATGTAACTTCCCACTCATCTACCTCTTAGGCTACTTGCCAATAGAAACATACATGTGTTGAATGGGACCATTAAAAACATCCATTTGTTTTAATATATTTGTAAAAACATTATGTACATACTTGTAGTGTCTCCAGTAAATCTGGCCTTGTCAAATGTGTCGCTCTGTTTATGTTTAAGAAATTCCTCACGACTAAGATAATTGCACAACAATCAGATGCCAGACTCGCGGGCTATAATGAGTGATATAATGTGTATTTCAGGCTGTTCTTCCGTCGCCACTACCCCGTTGCTGCTGTGACATACTGTGGAATGGACCCGGAGGATCGAAAGTAAGCTCCTTCCTCATTTCATATAACAAGGGGTCTCAGTTTATGTATTTCCAGTCCAGCATTTATGCTTGTGTAGTCACTCTCAAGTGCAGACCATTGTGTTGGAATCTGTGATAATCTGCCACACCGGGTTGCAGATGAGGTGTCGGCTTGTAAGAATCTTTCAGGGGTATCCAGTGATGATCTGCCACACCGGGTTGCAGATGAGGTGTCGGCTTGTAAGAATTTTTCAGGGGTATCCAGTGATGATCTGCCACACCGGGTTGCAGATGAGGTGGTGGCTTGTAAGAATCTTTCAGGGGTATCCAGTGATGATCAAGAATTCCAATAAATACTATAACTGTTTTTATCAGAATTGAAACTGCCGATGTCCTGATTAAAATAGTTAAACAGAGAGTTGCAATTTCCCTATCTGTATGCAATAAGCATTTTCTTGCATAATTGATAAGGATAAATGTCACGCTCATCAATAATGTCGATAACATCAACAGTTGCAAGATGTCATTGTATTCCATTAAGCGATGGGAAAACTTATGTTAGCAGGATTTTATAATGGACAATAAAAGACGTTTTAAAACATTTTTTACTGAAATAATGCGAAAACCTGTTTCAAATTACCTACTAAATGTTTTAATTTTACAATATACAAACTTTTTAAGCCTTAAGGTTTTATTTCATAACCCTAGCCAAACCAGTTTTCGCTTCTTGGAGAAGGGGTTGGATGGGGTATGAAAGACCAAGTATTGCAATACACAAAATGTAAGTGGTATGCAAGAAAAATAATCAGTTATTGGTTACGGCTCAGATAGGGAAATCCCAACCCTCGTAACTCTTTCAAAAAAAAGGGCTGACAGAATGGATCTCAGATTGTCAGCAAAAGCTTTAAAACAGGTTTACCTCTTGTTGGAATTCGCAGTCTTCACCGGATACCCATGAAAGATACGTCTAGCCGGCTATATACAATCGTCAGGTCTGTATTCTGTTGAATATCTCTCATACACAGACATACCACTGGCATAATTCACTTGTATATTGAAATATTCCAAGCTCACAGAAAACTCTGAAGCTATGTAGGTCGTCTTGTGGAGATGAAAATATTTTTAAGTTTATACATTTTTACAATATGGTCTTCTGTTTTAGATGGAGACGTGACACTGACGTGCCTGGCATACAAGCGGATGCTAAGTAAGTATTTTATATGGTCGACACATGTGCTGTAGGGGTGAACTATCATTGTTGATAGACAGAGGATCGCGGACCAAAGACACTGTTTTAATAAGGTGTAAAAAAACACAGGTGGAATCTAAAGGAATTATTAAAATTAAAAGATTAAATGTTTTAAAACATAACCTGGGAGACGTTTATTTCTGGGTGTTTTGTATATTAAATTGTATTTCAGGGTGCTTAGTTACTTGTCATTTTGTGTAAATGTATTTTCAGGGTGTTTGATGATCATTTTATGTAAATGTATTTTCAGGGTGTTTGGATTTGTCGCCCGTAAGCAAGGATCTGCCTCGGATAATGCCTGCCATCTGTTTGCTGAACTGGATCCTGATCAGCCTGCCAGTGCTATTGTGAACTTTGTTACAAAGGTTATGATTGGGCAAGGGAAAATAAAGTCATAGCTGATTGGCCAGTTTGAAAATGAGTAGGATTTAATCTCAGTTTTGATTGGATGGATGCATATTTATGCAAATTAGTATAGAAATGTAGCAGAGAGAAGAGAAAAGATTGGATTGGTTGATTTATAACAATGAAGCTTGTGTAAAAGGGTAGATCCCATTTATGGTGGAATTTGTGTTCAGATTTTGATATTTTTGAAGGCTTGATGTCATTGGTTGTTTTGATGCCATGTGATTTTATTTATTATGTGTTGTGAATTATTTATATCTTGTATGATATTGTTTAATGAAACAGCTGCTGACTTGTGTAAGATATGTAAAGTTTGCACATCTTTTAGAATAGCTTAGACTACAAGTATCAATGAACACGTGTAAGCACATTTTTGGATTGCCTCCCTTTAAGATATGGAATTTTTGAACCATTGGGATTGCCGCCCTTGAAAATATGGACTAGTTCGTCCAATTCAGCAGACTGGAAACGATGAAATGTTCACAGGGTCATTGTTATATGAAAAATACCGTTTGTATCGAGAATTGCATAAAAAGTAGAAGGGTATAGGATGAACTGAATATTGTCCGTGAGTTCTAATGTAGATAGTCGATTAAAAATGTGTAAATGAAAAATATTATATCAGAAAATATGAGTGTCAAGGCATTGTGTGCTTAATGAATATTGAATTTAATATTTTTCAGTGTTTCACTAATGGTGATATTTTGATTATTTTCACTCGTGGTGCGATATTGAAGATATTGTTTATACTATTCTTATTGGACATGATTTTAACTTGGATTTAAGAAAGCATACATCCGTGAAGTTAATGTGCTTACTTCACCATGAAGCAACATTTCTTGTTGTCCCACGTGATATTCATAGTACGATTCATTGTGCTCATGAATTCTTGAAGAAGTTTTAAAGTTGCTCACCCTTGTACTTTTCTTTACTCCATCTTGAGTACTGTGTGAGTTGATGTCACAGAAATGGCACACCAAATTGTTTTTACATCAGTCGACTGATTTGTTTTTACATCAGTCGACTGAAAGATCTCGGCCCAAAGCATCATCGAGTTTTACTGCCAGGCGAGTTTTACCAACATGGCGAGTTTTACCGCCAGGCAGGATCACTGATTTGACCTGCATCCAAAGTTGTTGATTGTGTTCGACCAATGCAGTCTCGCGAACAGTCTTCATTGACAAAAGAAGCATGAAGAAAGTAATTTTGACAAAATTTCGCAGCATAGTAAACGCATTAATTGCCAGTGGTGTAGTTCTTCTCTGGAGAATATTTCTATGGAAATATTGTCAAGATTTTCTTCCGAATAAAATAATGAAAAGAGAAACGCAAGGACCGGTTGATTTTCCATCACAATTGTTTTGTATGCAAAATAAAAAACCTTGAATAATCAAAACCGGTCCATATGGGCCAAATTCATGTTTAAAATAATTAACATCATTGAGCAGTTGTCATGGTTATATTAAAGGAGAAATGAGAATTTGAATACTAAATAATGTTTGCTTTTATACAACATATAACAATGAGGAGATGTGTATATTATGTTATATATTTTATTTAATGGTAAGAGTATAGTGTATTTTAAATATTGCTTAATGTATAGCTATCCATTAGAGTTATGCCCCTTTTCACCCCATATTTGTCATTTTCAAATATGAAGTTTTAGGAAACTGTTGTGTGTTTTTTTTTACTTTGTTGATTGTCAAATTTGTTTTTTTAAAGTGTTGAAAATCAAAATGTATACATTGTTATGTATACATTTAAGTTAGTGCATTTTAGTTTTTTACATTATTTATTAAGAACAGTTGATGAATGCATGACACCATAAGAAGGCTGTTGTTTAAACATTCATTACATGACAGGAGGTATGATGGCAGTCGTTCATGCATGCCTATTTATAGATGTTGTGGTTACGTATTTAATTATAATACACAAATTGACAATTTTTACCTTTAAATAACCTTAAATGGCTTTACCTCATACTGTAGTGTGTTACTATTTATAGTAATATAACTATTGTCTATTAATAGCATCTACATTCTATAAAATAATAACTATTGAATCTATTTATAATAATTTATTCTATTAATAGTAGCTATGAACTGTTTATAGGAACTGCAGTCTATTTATGGAAACAGAAGTCTATTTTTAGTAATGGTGATCTACCAGGATGCTTGACTTTCACAAAGGGAATATCACATTATATTTCAATTCTGATGAGTTTATTGCTAAATGATATTATCAAATCCCTACAGATCTGATTGTGACACATTATTAATGGCCATACCAATGATTGATTATTGATCACTTATCAGTAATTATGGTTACTTATAAATAATTATTGATTATTGGTTACTTTATCAATAATTATTCAGGATGTTGTTAAGGTTCTAAATTTAAGATTTTTACTGTTGTTAAATGATAATGAATTATATGTTTGTTAGAGGATCGGTGCTATATTGATGTATGTATCGCATTGCAGAATTTGTACACATTACTCGTTCAGCTTTAAGTATTCATGTATTTACATGTTTCTTATACATTACTCATTCAGCTTTAAGTATTCATGTATTTACACATATTAACTCTTGAAGTTTTAAATTTCACGACTATAACCAACCACTTTCCTGGACCATTACTGAGTTACATAAACACAAATGTTTTATCTGAAATATAAATTATATTGTAACGGTTATATAAAATACTCCCACAGCATTTCTAAATTTTAAAAAGAAACTGAAAACAGTGCTTTTATATGTAAGGCAGATTGGTTTCATTTTGCTTTAGTGTTTTAATATTTTTTGAAAAAGGTCAATGGACAAGCTATTCTGATTTTTATCACTGCAAAAAAACACTACATGAACAACTAGTTTTAAGTAAATAATTCTGTTTCTTTTGTAAAAAGAATGACTGATATTTTCAACACGTTCATAAAACTCATTTTACCGCTCTGTGTTTAGTTCAATAGTTATCAATCTAGGACTGTTACACAATGTCATTTATTTGTATCTTATGTATTATCATGAACAAGTAAAGGTTCATACTGCATACAAGCCGTTTGTTGTCTGTCCATTTCCAGAACGTTCATACTGCAAACACGCCCTTTGTTGTCTGTCCATTTCAAAAGCGTTCATACTGCATTATGGTACTCGCACAGTTTGTTGTCTGTCCCTTTCTAGTATTGTATACTAGCACAGTTTGTTGTCTGTCCATTTCCACAACGTTCATACTGCATACAAGCCGTTTGTTGCCTGTCCATTTCCACAACGTTCATACTGCATACAAGCCGTTTGTTGTCTGTCCATTTCCACAACGTTCATACTGCATACAAGCCGTTTGCTGTCTGTCCACATACTGCATACAAGCCGTTTGTTGTCTGTCTACATACTGCATACAAGCCGTTTGCTGTCTGTCCACATACTGCATACCAGCCGTTGGCTGTCTGTCCACATACTGCATACAAGCCGTTTGCTGTCTGTCCATTTCAAGAACGTTCATACTGCATACAAGCCGTTTGCTGTCTGTCCATTTCAAGAACGTTCATACTGCATACAAGCCGTTTGCTATCTGTCCACATACTGCATACAAGCCGTTTGCTGTCTGTCCATTTCAAGAACGTTCATACTGCATACAAGCCGTTTGTTGTCTGTCCACTTCCAGAACGTTCATACTGCATACAAGCCATTTGTTGTCTGTCCACTTCCAGAACGTTCATACTGCATACAAGCCATTTGCTGTCTGTCCATTTCAAGAACGTTCATACTGCATACAAGCCGTTTGCTGTCTTTCCATTTCAAGAACGTTCATACTGCGGACAAGCCGTTTGTGGTCTGTCCACTTCCACAACGTTCATACTGCATACAAGCCGTTTGTTGTCTGTCCATTTCCACAACGTTCATACTGCATACAAGCCGTTTGTTGTCTGTCCATTTCCACAACGTTCATACTGCATACAAGCCGTTTGTTGTCTGTCCATTTCCACAACGTTCATACTGCATACAAGCCGTTTGTTGTCTGTACATTTCCACAACGTTCATACTGCATACAAGCCGTTTGCTGTCTGTCCACATACTGCATACAAGCCGTTTGCTGTCTGTCCACATACTGCATACAAGCCGTTTGCTGTCTGTCCATTTCAACAACGTTCATACTGCATACAAGCCGTTTGCTGTCTGTCCATTTCAACAACGTTCATACTGCATACAAGCCGTTTGCTGTCTGTCCACATACTGCATACAAGCCGTTTGCTGTCTGTCCATTTCAAGAACGTTCATACTGCATACAAGCCGTTTGCTGTCTGTCCATTTCAAGAACGTTCATACTACATACAAGCCGTTTGCTATCTGTCCATATACTGCATACAAGCCGTTTGCTGTCTGTCCATTTCAAGAACGTTCATACTGCATACAAGCCGTTTGCTGTCTGTCCATTTCAAGAACGTTCATACTGCATACAAGCCGTTTGCTATCTGTCCACATACTGCATACAAGCCGTTTGCTGTCTGTCCATTTCAAGAACGTTCATACTGCATACAAGCCGTTTGTTGTCTGTCCACTTCCAGAACGTTCATACTGCATACAAGCCATTTGTTGTCTGTCCACTTCCAGAACGTTCATACTGCATACAAGCCATTTGCTGTCTGTCCATTTCAAGAACGTTCATACTGCATACAAGCCGTTTGCTGTCTTTCCATTTCAAGAACGTTCATACTGCATACAAGCCGTTTGTTGTCTGTCCATTTCCACAACGTTCATACTGCATACAAGCCGTTTGTTGTCTGTCCATTTCCACAACGTTCATACTGCATACAAGCCGTTTGTTGTCTGTCCATTTCCACAACGTTCATACTGCATACAAGCCGTTTGTTGTCTGTACATTTCCACAACGTTCATACTGCATACAAGCCGTTTGCTGTCTGTCCACATACTGCATACAAGACGTTTGCTGTCTGTCCACATACTGCATACAAGCCGTTTGCTGTCTGTCCATTTCAACAACGTTCATACTGCATACAAGCCGTTTGTTGTCTGTCCATTTCCACAACGTTCATACTGCATACAAGCCGTTTGTTGTCTGTACATTTCCACAACGTTCATACTGCATACAAGCCGTTTGCTGTCTGTCCACATACTGCATACAAGACGTTTGCTGTCTGTCCACATACTGCATACAAGCCGTTTGCTGTCTGTCCATTTCAACAACGTTCATACTGCATACAAGCCGTTTGCTGTCTGTCCATTTCAACAACGTTCATACTGCATACAAGCCGTTTGCTGTCTGTCCACATACTGCATACAAGCCGTTTGCTGTCTGTCCATTTCAACAACGTTCATACTGCATACAAGCCGTTTGCTGTCTGTCCATTTCAAGAACGTTCATACTGCATACAAGCCGTTTGCTATCTGTCCATATACTGCATACAAGCCGTTTGCTGTCTGTCCATTTCAAGAACGTTCATACTGCATACAAGCCGTTTGCTGTCTGTCCACATACTGCATACAAGCCGTTTGCTGTCTGTCCATTTCAAGAACGTTCATACTGCATACAAGCCGTTTGCTGTCTGTCCATTTCAAGAACGTTCATACTGCATACAAGCCGTTTGCTATCTGTCCATATACTGCATACAAGCCGTTTGCTGTCTGTCCATTTCAAGAACGTTCATACTGCATACAAGCCGTTTGTTGTCTGTCCACTTCCAGAACGTTCATACTGCATACAAGCCGTTTGTTGTCTGTCCACTTCCAGAACGTTCATACTGCATACAAGCCGTTTGTTGTCTGTCCACTTCCAGAACGTTCATACTGCATATAAGCCGTTTGTTGACTGTCCACTTCCAGAACGTTCATACTGCATACAAGCCGTTTGTTGTCTGTCCACTTCCAGAACGTTCATACTGCATACAAGCCGTTTGTTGTCTGTCCACTTCCAGAACGTTCATACTGCATAAAATTATAAGCCGTTTGTTGTCTGTCCACTTCCAGAATGTTCATACTGCATACAAGCCGTTTGTTGTCTGTCCACTTCCAGAACGTTCATACTGCATACAAGCCATTTGCTGTCTGTCCATTTCAAGAACGTTCATACTGCATACAAGCCGTTTTTTGTCTGTCCAC
This sequence comes from Cyrtodaria siliqua, assembly GCA_037043455.1. Classification (NCBI taxonomy): domain Eukaryota; kingdom Metazoa; phylum Mollusca; class Bivalvia; order Adapedonta; family Hiatellidae; genus Cyrtodaria; species Cyrtodaria siliqua. The sequence continues at coordinate 53,131 of JAWPHD010003115.1, read as the reverse complement.
TTCCATAACATTCATACTGCATACAAGCCGTTTGCTGTCTGTCCATTTCAAGAACGTTCATACTGCATACAAGCCGTTTGCTGTCTTTCCATTTCAAGAACGTTCATACTGCGGACAAGCCGTTTGTTGTCTGTCCACTTCCAGAACGTTCATACTGCATACAAGCAGTTTGTTGTCTATCCATTTCCACAACGTTCATACTGCATACAAGCCGTTTGTTGTCTGTCCACTTCCAGAACGTTCATACTGCATACAAGCAGTTTTCTGTCTGTCCATTTCCACAACGTTCATACTGCATACAAGCCATTTGTTGTCTGTCCATTTCCAGAACGTTCATACTGCATACAAGCAGTTTGTTGTCTATCCATTTCCACAACGTTCATACTGCATACAAGCCGTTTGTGGTCTGTCCATTTCCACAACGTTCATACTGCATACAAGCAGTTTTCTGTCTGTCCATTTCCAGAACGTTCATACTGCATACAAGCCATTTGTTGTCTGTCCATTTCCAGAACGCTCATACTGTATACAAGCCGTTTGTGGTCTGTCCATTTCCACAACGTTCATACTGCATACAAGCAGTTTTCTGTCTGTCCATTTCCAGAACGTTCATACTGCATACAAGCAGTTTTCTGTCTGTCCATTTCCACAACGTTCATACTGCATACAAGCCATTTGTTGTCTGTCCATTTCCAGAACGTTCATACTGCATACAAGCCGTTTGTGGTCTTTCCATTTCCAGAACGTTCATACTGCATACAAGCAGTTTTCTGTCTGTCCATTTCCACAACGTTCATACTGCATACAAGCCATTTGTTGTCTGTCCATTTCCAGAACGTTTATACTGCCTACAAGCAGTTTTCTGTCTGTCCATTTCCACAACGTTCATACTGCATGCCAGCACAGTTTGTTGTCTGTTCATTTCCAGAACGTTCATACTGCATACCAGCATAGTTTGTTTTCTGTCCATTTCCAGAACGTTCATACTGCATACCAGCATAGTTTATTGTCTGTCCATTTGCACAACCTTCATACTATATACTAGCACAGTTTTTTGTCTGTTCATTTCCAGAACGTTCATACACAGTTTGTTGTCTGTCCATTTCCAGAACGTTCATATTGCATACTAGCACAGTTTGTTGTCTGTCCATTTCCAGAACGTTCATACTATATACTAGCACAGTTTGTTGTCTATCCATTTCCAGAACGTTCATACACAGTTTGTTGTCTGTCCATTTCCACAACGTTCATACTGCATGCCAGCACAGTTTGTTGTCTGTCCATTTCCACAACGTTCTTACTGCATGCCAGCACAGTTTGTTGTCTGTTCATTTCCACAACGTTCATATTGCATATTAGCACAGTTTGTTGTCTGTCCATTTCCAGAACGTTCATACTATATACTAGCACAGTTTGTTGTCTATCCATTTCCAGAACGTTCATACACAGTTTGTTGTCTGTCCATTTCCACAACGTTCATACTGCATGCCAGCACAGTTTGTTGTCTGTCCATTTCCACAACGTTCATACTATATACTAGCACAGTTTGTTGTCTGTCCATTTCCACAACGTTCATATTGCATACTAGCACAGTTTGTTGTCTGTCCATTTCCAGAACGTTCATACTATATACTAGCACAGTTTGTTGTCTATCCATTTCCAGAACGTTCATACACAGTTTGTTGTCTGTCCATTTCCACAACGTTCATACTGCATGCCAGCACAGTTTGTTGTCTGTCCATTTCCACAACGTTCATACTGCATGCCAGCACAGTTTGTTGTCTGTTCATTTCCACAACGTTCATACTGCATGCCAGCACAGTTTGTTGTCTGTCCATTTCCACAACGTTCATACTGCATACAAGCACAGTTTGTTGTCTGTCCATTTCCACAACGTTCATACTGCATGCCAGCACAGTTTGTTGTCTGTCCATTTCCACAACGTTCATACTGCATGCCAGCACAGTTTGCTGTCGGTTCATTTCCGGAACGTTCATACTGCATACCAGCATAGTGTGTTGTCTGTCCATTTTCAGAACGTTCATACTGCATGCCAGCATAGTTTGTTGTCTGTTCATTTCCAGAACACAGTTTGTTGTCTGTCCATTTCCAGCACGTTCATACTGCATACCAGCATAGTTGGTTGTCTGTCCATTTCCAGAACGTTCATACACAGTTTGTTGTCTGTCCATTTCCAGAACGTTCATACTGCATGCCAGCACAGTTTGTTGTCTGTCCATTTCCACAACGTTCATACTGCATGCCAGCACAGTTTGTTGTCTGTCCATTTGCACAACCTTCATACTGCATACAAGCACAGTTTGTTGTCTGTCCATTTCCACAACGTTCATACTGCATACTATCTGTTTGTTGTCTGTCCATTTCCACAACGTTCATACTGCATGCCAGCACAGTTTGTTGTCTGTCCATTTGCACAACCTTCATACTGCATACAAGCACAGTTTGTTGTCTGTCCATTTCCACAACGTTCATACTGCATACTATCTGTTTGTTGTCTGTCCATTTCCACAACGTTCATACTGCATGCCAGCACATTTTGTTGTCTGTCCATTTGCACAACCTTCATACTGCATACAAGCACAGTTTGTTTTCTGTCCATTTCCAGAACGTTCATACGGCACTCTATCTGTTTGTTGTCTGTCCATTTGCACAACCTTCATATTGCATACTAGCACAGTTTGTTTTTCTGTCCATTTCCACAACGTTCATACTGCATACCAACACAGTTCGTTGTCTGTCCATTTCCTGTAGAAGTTGTGGTCAGTTCTGCTTGGCAATAAGGATACAAGAATAGGATTTTTATATAGGAAGAAAATATAAACACTATGATACGACGTCAGCTGTTCGCCAAAGGCCAGCAGAGCTTATGGGATGTCGACTTGTCCGTCGTCCGTTAACTGTGACCTCGTTAAGACGATAGGGCCTTCATTTTTCATCCGATCTTTACCAAACTTTATAGATTGTTCATATCAATAAAAACTCGGACAAGTTCGAAAACCAGCCAGATCGGACCAGTAACAGCAGAGTTATGGCCCTCGATTTAGTTAAAAATGCTATATTTTGCCTCGCTAAGACGATAGGACGTTTGTTTTTCATCTGATATTTACCAAACTTTAACAGATTACTAATATTAATGAAAGCTCGGAAAAGTTCAAAAACCAGCCAGCTCGGACCAGTAAAAGCAGAGTTATGGCCATTGATTTAGTTAAAAATGCTATATTTTGCCTCGTTAAGACAAAAGGGCGTTCGCGTTTCATCTAACCTTCATTTTGCCGAATTTCAGCGAAACTTTGCAGGGATGATCAGTACCAAGTCTAGTTGTGTATATCATCACCTTGTTCTGGTTGAATGATTTTGGGCGAATTTATGGCCCTTTAAAGGTTTTAATACACATAATTTGTATAGACTATTTCTCCCAAGTCCTTGGCCGGATTTCTAGGAACATTTAAGGGATGATCAGTACCAGGCCTAGTTGTGCATATCGTCACCATGTTCCGATTGAATGATTTTAGGTGGAGTTATGGCCCTTTAAAGGTGTTACTACAAAATCTTTGTCCAGACCAGTTTGCTTGAACCCCTGGCCGGATTTCAGCGAAACATTGCAGGGATGATCAGTACCAAGCATAGTTATGCATATCGTCACCGTGTTCCGGCTAAACGTTTTGGCGGAGATATGGCCCTTTAAAGGTTTTACTACATAAACTTTGTCCGGACTAGTTCTGCTGAACCCCTGGCCGGACTTCAACGAAACTTGGAAAGTGCATATCGTCACCGTGTTCCGATTTTTGGTGGAGTTTTAAATACACAAACTTTTTCCCGACTATTCTCTTCTGAACTCCTGGACAGACTTCAGCAAATATTGGTGGGGATGATGAGTACCAAGCCTAGTTTCGCATATCATCGCCGTGTTCCGGTTGAATGTTTGGCAGAGTTATGACCCATTAAAGGTTTCAATACACTAATTTTGTACAGACTAGTTCTCCTGAACGCCTGGCTGGATTTCAACGTAACTTGGCAGGAATGAACAGTACCAAGCCTAGTTGCGCACATTGTTGCCGTGTTCCGGTTTAATGATTTTTGACAGAGTTATGGCCCCTTACACACATACTTTATCCGGACTAATTTTCCTGAAACCCTGGCTGGATGTCAATGAAACTTGGCAGAAAGGTACCAAGCATAATTAAGCATATCGTTGTCGTTTTCTGGTCGAATGATATTTGGTGGAATTGTGGCTCTTTAAACATTTTAATACACAAACTGTGTCCGGACTAGTTCTCCTCAACCACCATTCGGCGTTCAACGAAACTTGCTTGCGTATATCATTGTCGTGTTCTGGTTGAATGCTTTTTGGCGGAGTTATGACCCTTTAAAGTTTTAATACACAAACCTTGTCACGACTACTTCTCCTGATCCCCTGATAAAAGCTGTTTTAGCCAGTAGAGTGTTCACAGGCCCTCTTGTGTCTCTGGTTTTAAATAGCTGTGAGATTCATGGCTCGGATTTGGTTTTAAAAATAGAGTACCTATCATAGAGCTATGGTTACTTGCCTTCGGAATATAGCAGAAGTTCGCACTTTCCAGCGATGTTTCTGACGACACAAAGCAATGTCTGCATACCGCCGTCTTTCAGTTGACTAAACATTGACCTCTCATTTTTAACAAGTATTTTTGATTTTGAGAACTTAAAGGTGCACAACCATTTAATTCCACCAAATTACCTTAACTTTTCAGAATAGTTTACTGAATGTATCATGGGATTCACTTTTGGGACTCACTTATTTTGAGCCAATCCCCGGATTTTTCCCAAAATCTCTGACATTTTGCATGTATAATTATATTATGGTGTAACTAAAGTTGTACAAATGATGATTCTGGTTAAATACTGACCAGGGGTCGAGTGATTCTATATTGCAATAAACAACACGTTATTCTGAAAATAAAATAATAAAATAACCACCTTACGACTAGAGGCCATCTTGTGCAATCTTCTACCACCTAACACAACTGATATTTAGAATAATCTTGCACCAAGACCTCCATAAACCTAATCTTCACCTTTAGACTGTTCTGGTGAGCGCTTTGAGGCCTATTTATTGTACTTGCATGTGAAAATACCTCACCATTATTTTTTTGATAATTTAAAGGGACACACTGCAACATTGTTCGCACTTGCAGCATCTTGTTCTGCATTGTTCATGATGCAGTTCATGTTTCATTTATCTTCACCGAACTTTGTCAGGGTATTGTATGTTAACGAAATCTCAGCCAAGATTGAAACCCACACATTTCGGATATTAAACAGTTATGGTCATCGTTGTAATGGAAAATGTTTTGTTTTGCCTTATATGTAATAGTGTATCGCATTTGTGTTTCATCAAATCTCTAACAAACTTGATGAACATATTTATCCGAATAAAAGCTTGAACAAGTTCAAAAGTCAGCTTCAGCCCACAGGAACAATGGAATTATGGCGCTTGATTTATTTTTGATCAGCTGCTATGTCTTGCCATGTGAACAATAGTCCCTAATATGTCATTCTGTTCGGCTCTAAATCTGGAGATAACAGGTTAGAGATTCACTTACGCCACTGGGTATCGGTATGTCCATATGCAAGGCACTTGGTCGTGTCCGTCGGCATCCACGGTCTAGAGGGTAAAAAGAGGCTGCGTTTGAAATCGTCTTGACTCACATCGCCGCTGGTTCGAATCCGACTGACTCGGAGCTCGACCTGTGAGTGAGAAAGTGTCGATTCTTACGGATGGCGGGAGGTAGACAGTACTACGAATAAGTGCGTGGTCTGCCTCCACCACTAAAAAAACGACTGTCATACATAGCTAAAATGTGCTGAAAAATGACGTTAAACAAACAAGGTGTTCTCGGACTGAAACGAAACCGGACAGTCCAATGTATTGGAATCTCTCCTCCAAACCGGGCAGTCCAATGTATTGGAATCTCTCCTCCAAACCGGATAGTCCAATGTATTGGAATCTCTCCTCCAAACCGGACAGTCCAATGTATTGGAATCTCTCCTCCAAACCGGACAGTCCAATGTATTGAAATCTCTCCTCCAAACCGGATAGTCCAATGTATTGGAATCTCTCCTCCAAACCGGACAGTCCAATGTATTGGAATCTCTCCTCCAAACCGGGCAGTCCAATGTATTGGAATCCTCCTCCAAACCGGGCAGTCCAATGTATTGGAATCTCTCCTCCAAACCGGGCAGTCCAATGTATTGGAATCTCTCCTCCAAACCGGACAGTCCAATGTATTGGAATCTCTCCTCCAAACCGGGCAGTCCAATGTATTGGAATCTCTCCTCCAAACCGGGCAGTCCAATGTATTGGAATCTCTCCTCCAAACCGGGCAGTCCAATGTATTGGAATCTCTCCTCCAAACCGGGCAGTCCAATGACAGTCCAATGTATTGGAATCTCTCCTCCAAACCGGGCAGTCCAATGTATTGGAATCTCTCCTCCAAACCGGGCAGTCCAATGTATTGGAATCTCTCCTCCAAACCGGGCAGTCCAATGTATTGGAATCTCTCCTCCAAACCGGGCAGTCCAATATATTGGAATCTCTCCTCCAACATTGTTTAAGAAGCATATGAATCTGAAGACTATACAGTATACATTATTATGTACAACACTGATAATCATGTATTAACAAACAATCTCCCTGTATTAAATGTTGTATTTAAAACTAAACTAATTGTGCTTTCGAAATTGTTAGCCCTCTGCCAAGAAAGTATTTCGTTTGAAATTATGTGATCTCTAAGTAATAGAGTCTGGTCTCAACGAGCTTGCGTATTTAAGTAGCCCATCTCGGTGTTTAAATAAGCAACTACGCCCATCTCGGTGTTTAAATAACCGACTACGCCCATCTCGGTGTTTAAATAACCAGCTCGGTGTTGAAATAACCAACTACGCCCATTTCGGTGTTTAATAACCAACTTCGCATATCTCGATGTTTAAATAACCAACTACGCCCATCTCGGTGTTTAAATAACCAACTCGGTGTTTAAATAACCAACTACGCCCATATCTGTGTTTAAATAACCGACTACGCCCATTTCGGTGTTTAATAACCAACTACGCCCATTTCGGTGTTTAAATAACCGACTACGCCCATCTCGGTGTTTAAATAACCAACTCGGTGTTTAAATAACCAACTACGCCCATTTCGGTGTTTAATAACCAACTACGCCCATCTCGGTTTTTAAATAACCAACTACGCCCATCTCGGTGTTTAAATAACGGTGTTTAAATAACCAACTACGCCCATCTCGGTGTTTAAATAACCAACGCGGTGTTTAAATAACCAACTACGCCCATCACGGTGTTTAAATAACCAATTCGGTGTTTAAGTAACCAACTACGCCCATTTCGGTGTTTAATAACCAACTACGCCCATCTCGGTTTTTAAATAACCAACTACGCCCATCTTGGTGTTTAAATAACCAACTCGGTGTTTAAATAACCAACTACGCCCATTTCGGTGTTTAATAACCAACTACGCCCATCTCGGTGTTTAAATAACCAACTCGGTGTTTAAATAACCAACTACGCCCATTTCGGTGTTTAATAACCAACTACGCCCATCTTGGTGTTTAAATAACCAACTCGGTGTTTAAATAACCAACTACGCCCATTTCGGTGTTTAATAACCAACTACGCCCATCTCGGTGTTTAATAACCAACTACGCCCATCTCGGTTTTTAAATAACCAACTACGCCCATCTTGGTGTTTAAATAACGAACTCGGTGTTTAAATAACCAACTACGCCCATTTCGGTGTAAATAACCAACTACGCCCATCTCGGTGTTTAAATAACCAACTACGCCCATCTCGGTGATTAAATAACCAACTACGCCCATTTCGGTGTTTAATAACCAACTCGGTGTTTAAATAACCAACTACGCCCATTTCGGTGTAAATAACCAACTACGCCCCATTTCGGAGTAAATAACCAACTACGCCCATCTCGGTGTTTAAATAACCAACTACGCCCATTTCGGTGTTTAATAACCAAATCGGTGTTTAAATAACCAACTATGCCCATTTCGATGTAAATAACCAACTACGGCCATCTCAGTGTTTAAATAACCAACTACGCCCATCTCGGTGTTTAAATAACCAACTCGGTGTTTAAATAACCAACTACGCCCATTTCGGTGTTTAATAACCAACTACGCCCATCTCGGTGTTTAAATAACCAACTACGCCCATCTCGGTCTTTAAATAACCAACTCGGTGTTTAAATAACCAACTACGCCCATTTCGGTGTAAATAACCAATTACGCCCATTTTGGTGTGAATAACCAACTACGCCCATCTCGGTGTTTAAATAACCAACTACGCCCATCTCGGTGTTTAAATAACCAACTACGCCCATTTCGGTGTTTAATAACCAACTCGGTGTTTAAATAACCAACAACGCCCATCTCAACTACGCCTATCTCGGTGTTTAAATAACCAACTCGGTGTTTAAATAACCAACTACGCCCATTTCGGTGTTTAATAACCAACGAGCTGAGACAGACTCATCTTTCTTGTAGCATGGTGTACTTAGTAACACGTCGACATCAGAGTGACGTACGTACTCTAAATTCCTCTATCTGGTAGTTATAGTACGGTATAGCCACGCCCCTTTAATTACCCTAAATTAAATGATGTAATGCTTTGCTTTTCAAAGGAAATGTCACCGACCATGCTGCAAACATATATATTACCACCCAACATTTAGCATATGCTAGCACAATTGCATTATATTTTAGATAAAATAATCTATTTCTATTAATGTTTCCCTGCAGAAAACCAAATATGGTGGCAGGGGATCTCCACAAAGAGGCGGTTCATGCCCTATCATCCCTTGCTTCTGGTGTAGCAAACACGTTGCAACACAGGAAGTGTCGGCCTGGTCAACACAGGAAGTGTCGGCCTGGGGCATAATGGCGGTCAATAAGTTTGGTTTATATCACATTGTTGATCTATTTGTTACATTTTTCAAGCATTGTCATGTTAAAATTGTGAGTTTTTAATTTGTTTTGCTTGTATGGAAATGAGTGTATGAATACAATATTTTGGCCTCTTAGTGTTTATGTTTATAAAGGGAGCATTCATTCATGAGACAAGTTCTTTCTTAGAAGATACATGACCCCCATTTTTCTGTGGATTTGTGTCATTTGTGATGAGAATGTAAGTTATTCATTTTTAATTTAAAAATTTCGGATGTAGGATAAAAGTCGAGGAGCAGGAAACCTGGTAATATATTTTCAAAAGCGAGAAAACTGACGAAGGCTAAAGAAGAGAGAAACATTTACTTAAGAATCAGCATTGCTTTTTGTTTGTCAACTGGAATATTTTCTGCGAATATTTGAGTGATATGGCTTTAGCAGGACCAGCAATTGGTATCGATCTGGGCACAACTTACTCGTGCGTCGGTGTGTTCCAGCACGGGAAAGTAGGGATCATCGCCAACGACCAGGGAAACAGGACCACGCCCAGTTATGTGGCCTTTAACGACACTGAGAGGCTTATCGGCGATCCTGCCGCAAACCAGGTATTTCATTTGATCGTGTTTTAGTAATTGTTTTCATTTTAGTTAAACCTTAGCCTTTATTACTGTTTTAAGTATTGCGTTTTTAGTTGTTATATGAAGCGGCAGCGGTGGCCCAGTGGATAGCACGTTCGACTCTGAAACTAGTGATCTCGTGCAGGGGCGTAGCTTCCAATAGGCCGTGTAGGCCGCGGCCTACATTTTTTCTGAGAAATCGAAAAAATGAAAATGCCAAAACTGCAATAAAAATCGGAGGCCTAGTGGGATAAGGGGGACAGCTTCTTTTTAGTTATAAGATATATAATTTACGGTAAAAAGTAAGGATATTGATGCTCTTGTAGACATATTCACCGGTACAAAATATACGCCAAAACGCACCTCCGACAGTCTAGCTAAAAAAAAAATAATCCGGGGGAGCATGCCCCCGAACCCCACTAGAACTAGGCCTAAACTTCATATTCAGCCAAGCTACGCTCCTGTCGTGTTCGGGCCTGACTGGCTCCATTGGGTTACTTCGATATATTCTAAGGCAAGATACTTCCCGTAGTTTCGCCCGACGGATGGGGATGTAAACCGGTCCCGTGTATCGGAGTACATCCTAGCATGTTAAAGAACCACAGGAATATATTAGAAAGTAAGAGTTGAACTGGGTGCCGGATTCCTATGTATCCCCATATCTATTGGGAAGCTCTAAATAACCAAATCAATGTGTTGATGAGCCTTTAACAACAATTCAACTTGTAATATTTATATATCGAGAAGCAAACATGATTAAATCAATCAAATCAGATAAATGGGAACAATACTACTTGTTCAAATGTAACACATTTTCTAAATTGTACGTTAAAATATATTGTGTCTAATTATCTCCTCCGATTCTTTTCAAATTTTACAGGATGCTTATATATGATGACAAGATGTGCATATTGTTTTATTTTTTTAAATTTTTTATATCACTGCAATGTACAGTTTTCTGCGAATTGTTTTCAGTAGGGACATCCGTGTTCCATGGACACATTTATAGTATCGTTTATTTAGAACTTCACAGAATTTCACAGACAAGTTGTAATAATAACTTTACCCGTTTGGTAGTGTACTCATTATTTCTAAATGTATATTTTCAGGCTGCGATGAACCCAGAGAACACAATTTTTGACGCTAAGCGACTGATCGGGAGAAAATTTGGCGGCGATACTGTTCAGAGCGACATAAAACACTGGCCATTCAAGGTCGTCAACCATGGCGGGAAACCGAAGATTCAGACCGAATATAAGGGAGAGACGAAGTTGTTCGCCACGGAGGAGATTAGTTCCATGGTACTGATTAAGATGAGGAAAACAGCAGAGACCTATCTCGGACAGAAGGTGAGAAACACCGTCATAACTGTAGCTGCTTACTTCAACGACTCTCAGAGACAAGCAACAAAAGACGCTGGTGCGATCGCCGGACTGAACGTTCTCAGGATTATAAACGAACCTACGGCCGCTGCACTGGCTTACGGGCTTGACAAAAATTTGCAGAGTGAGCGAAATGTGCTAATTTTCGACTTAGGTGGTGGAACTTTCGACGTCTCCATTCTGACTATGATGAAGGGCCACTCTTCGAAGTGAAATCAACCGCCGGAGACACGCACCTTGGGGTCGAGGACTTTGACAATAGAATGGTTAACCACTTTGTACCAGAATACAAACGGAAACACGGAAAGGACATTAGCAAGAATGCTAGAACATTGCGCCGATTGAGAACGGCGTGTGAACGTGCAAAGAGGACCCTGTCATCCAGTACAGAAGCCAACGTAGAGATTGATTCTCTGTTTGAAGGCATTGACTTCTACTCAAAGACCACCAGAGCCAGGTTTGAAGAATTGTGTGCCGACCTTTTCAGGGCTACAATGGAGCCTGTTGAGAAAGCTCTCAGAGGCGCAAAGCTGGATAAGTCCCAAATACACGAAGTCGTGCTTGTTGGGGGCTCTACACGCATACCAAAGGTACAGAAACTCCTCCGATATTTCATGAACGGCAAGGAACTTAACCAGTCCATCAACCCGGATGAAGCTGTCGCTTACGGTGCTGCTGTGCAGGCTGCCATCTTGTCTGGAGACAAAACTGACACCCTCAAAGACGTCTTGCTGGTAGATGTGGCTCCGCTGTCCCTGGGTATTGAAACCGCTGGCTGGGTGATGACCAAACTGGTTGAGAGAAACTCCAAGATTCCAACCAAGGCGTCAAACACGTTCACAACATACTCGGACAACCAACCCGGTGTGTCCATACAGGTTTACGAAGGAGAAAGAGCAATGACGGAAGACAACAACTTACTAGGGAAATTCGAACTTTCCGGCATTCCACCGGCACCCCGAGGCGTGCCGCAGATCGACGTGACATTCGACATTAATGCTAACGGAATCATGAACGTGTCTGCTATAGACAAGAGTACGGGGAAATCTAACAAAATCACCATAACCAATGACAAGGGTCGCCTAAGCAAGGAGGGGATAGACAGAATGGTGAACGACGCGGAAAAATACAAGGAGGAAGTTGATCGACAGCGGCATAGAGTGGCGGCAAGAAACAGTTTAGAGAATTACGTATTTAGCGTGAAGCAGGCGGCCACTGATGCGGGTGATAAACTCACTACAGATGATAAAGACAATATAAATAAAACATGTGACGATTGCATCAAGTGGTTGGACAATAACTCATTGGCAGACACGGACGAATTGGAACACAAACTTAAGGAGGTACAGAAGGTGTGCTCTCCATTTATGATGAAGATGCATGGAGGTGGCCGCAGGGTCAGTCATCATCGGGCACAGGACATGGACCAACTGTGGAAGAGATGGACTAATTTAAACTAACTGAGTACCTTCATAGGCTATTGTTTTTTTGTGTTTTTTTTTGTATTATATTTACACGAGCATATTTGTGTTTTACTTATATTGCCTATTGATGCTGCTTTGTTGGTTAGAGATTAGATCAGGGCGGGGATTTCTTTATTTACACTGTCCTGTTTTAATGGGATGACAGTAGGGTAAGTTTGAGGTTTGGTGCACCCTAGAACCGGTTTAAACCCCCAGTGGCCTACTTTGCTACTGACCGTTCCAAGGCGGTAGCCCTATTGTCAACCATTTTGTGTTTGTGATGTCGTTTACTTTTATTATTACTTTTGCCTTCTTGTTTGTCTGTTTGCATGTTTGTTTCTGTGTTTTGTGGTTGACAGTCCTCCTTGAATGCTATTTTCCCTGTCCGATCTTTTTATATTTCTTTAAGTTGCTTTATGAATACGGGCCCTGGAGCTACAAATGCTGAAACTTATTTTGCTCTTTCTGCGAGAGGAACTTGCCAAAATCCATTTAAAATATCAAATTTTGTCAATACAGTCGTCAATGCGTGGAAATGGAAATGAATCAGTTTTTATGACACTGTTGACCTTTCTATAGTCAGTACACATTCGGTATGTATTATCCGGTTTCGATACAAGAATACATGATGAACTCCAGTCACTTTTACTTGGTTCAGTGAAAACATTGTCCAATTATCATGAATTTCTTCTTTGAGATAGTGTTGTTTAGAAGGATTCATTCTAAATGGCTGCTGTCTTATTGGAGTAGAATTTCCAATATCGACATCATGATAAATTTTGTCAGTTCGTGTTGGAAAATCCGAAAATAAGTGCTCATATTCATGTATTGATTGTTTCTGCTCATGTCTCTGTGATGGTTCTTGATGTGACAGTTTCTCGTCAAGATTTTTCAAAATGTCACTGTTTTGTAATTTCGATAAGCCAGGATCATTTTTGTCAAACTGTTCATTCTCATTCTGTAATCCGTCACTGGAATTGTCAAGAGTAAACTACATTAACTAAATGTGAAGAAAGGCTGTTTCTGTCAATGTATTCGTTTAACATAATGATATGAAAAAAAAAAAGTTAACGTTGCTTTCGCCTTCCAGGAGTATTGATAATATAATTTAAATCACTGATCCTTTTCTCTACTGTATAAGGACCGTGATACATAGCTTGTAAAGGCTTTCCAGGAATAGGTAATAAAGCAAGGACTTTATCACCAGGTTTGAAATTTCTTTCTTGAGCAGTCAAATCATACCTTGTTTTCATTTCTGATTGAGATGATTTGAGATTAGACTGAGCTACCTCACAAGCTTTTGACAATGTATGCCTAAAATCAGACATGTACTGTAGAAGATTCAATGAAGCGTCTTGTTTTGAGAGACTTTTCTCTTTAAGTAACTTAAGTGGTCCACAAACAGCGTGACCAAAACTAGTTCAAATGGGCTCAGACCCAAAGATTCCTGAACAGACTCTCTAACGGCGAAAAGCAACACGTGTTACCTTCATCCCGGTCTTTGTTAGTGTCAAAATAATATGACCTAATCATGTTTTTCAGTGTTTGGTGAAATCTTTTTAGAGCACCTTGACTCTCCGGATGATAAGCCGAAGACTTAAACTGTTGAATGCCTAACTCATGCATGACATATTGAAATATTGAAATATACCAGACATATAATTTGACCCTTGATCAGACTGGATATATTTTGGAGGGCCAACTAATGTGAAAAAATTGACCAGAGCCTTTACAATAGACTTTGTCTTAATATTCCTAAGTGGAATAGCTTCAGGAAATCTTGTTGACGCACACATAATCGTCAACAGATATTGATTACCATACTTGGTCTTAGGCAAGGGGCCAACACAGTCCACGAATATTTAACTGAAAGGTTCATCAAATGCAGGAATAGGGTAAAGATGGGCTTTGGGAATCTTCTGATTGTACTTTCCTACCATTGACATGTATGACAAGACATACAGTAAAACTTTTTGAGATTTGGCCAATAAAAATGTCATAACATCTTGTGATATGTCTTGTGATATGTCTTATTGACACCTAAGTGATCATCAGACAAAGGAGTTTCATGAGCCAAACTGAGAATTCCCTGATGATATAAACTAGGAACCTCATATTGGTAATTGGCAGTCCATTCATCATCAGCGGGGACATAAGGTGGTCGCCATTTTCTCACCAGGATCCCATCTTTAGTAAAATAACAAACTGAGACTTGTGAAGCTTCTTCTTCACTAACGGCCCTATCAAATAAGCTAGAAATCTCAGGATCGCTATGCTGTTCACATATAAGTTGTGATCTCAATAGTTTGTCATGCTCTTTGTCATTCAAACTAATATAAGGAGAATGACCTGGTTAGTGAGTGCTATTTTCACTGTAGTCCGTCTGAGATTCAGATGGACTAATACCACTCTATATTGTAAGAGTGGCCAACAAAAGTATCAGCCAAGTAAATAGTAGTATAGATAATGGGGGTATAAGCACAGTTTCCCCTCACAGGGCCCCAAAACGTAACCATTTAAAATGTGTTAGCCACGGCTCGTGACTCAAGCACACCATCGTTAAAAAACTAGCAAAACACGATGATATGCTTGATGTTAAATATAGATATAAAAATCGAACAGGAAAAGCAGCATTCAAGGACGACAGTCAACCACAAACACAAACAGAAACAAAGAACAAATTTGAAAATGAATAAAAGGCCAAATAAGACATCACAAACACAAAAGGGTTGACAATACCGCTACCGCCTTGGAACGGTCAGTGGCAAAAAAGGCCGCTGGGGGTTTAAACCAGGTTCTAGGGTGCACCCAACCTCACACTTTCCCTACTGTCAACCCATTAACAATGGACAGTGTAAATAAATAAAATTCGTCATGAACTATTCTCTAACCAACAAGGCAGCATTACTAGGCAATATAAGTAAAATACAAAGATGCTCGTGTATATATAAATACAAAAAGAAACAATAGCATAGAAAGCCACAAAGAAGGTACTCAATGAAAAGGCCGCTGGGGATTAAAGCCTTTAACAAATGTTTAAATTGCTTGAAACCACTTTGCAGAAACTCTGTTTATACCCCATTATCTAAACTACTCACCAATCCTGTTTATCAATTTACAAAAATAGTATTTTGTCTACACTATAGGTTAGATTATTTTAATTCAGTTTACTTTTATGAAATAACTAACAACTAAAAACCTTTGAAATCATCAAACAAAGTCCGACGGAACCGGATAATAGTCATCATCATCGCTGTACATATCATATTTTTGGAATTACTTATAAGCTACGGTATCTTGCCAATTATCTAGTATGTACCTCTTATCACCATAAGCAGACAAACTTTTCTTTTTTATTACATAACCGTTTAGGTTTTGCTTTTTTATATAATAACTTTCATTTCATGGTAACTTTCTGTTGCTGTAAATAAGATTTTCTTATAGTTATCGTGCATTCATTTTTTTTTTATTAACAACACGTTTTTTAATACATTTACATTTCTTTGTACCGGTCTCATTATCTAATATGTATGAATATAGTTTACTTCGTAATCCAACAAATTCAACAATGGGTATTCCACAAGTTTCATTTTACCAATAACCTTTTTATTGTCGTTGAAATGAAATGTATTTTTCGGATCATAATTACTATTATCGAAAATATATTTATCCTTATAAAAATCGGCATACGCATATTTTGTTTTAATTTTATAACACAACGAGTCAGTATCAATAAACAACAATTTATCTTTTTTACCATAATTATTTTTAATGTAGTTGTAATGGAAATCTTACATCAAATATTTTGACAAGTCTAAAATACACATACCAACATAACGAGGGCGATTTAAAATTAGTCATATGTCAAATAACTTTTCATTAAGCATTTTACAGGAAATAAATGAAGGTATTGCTGTATATTTTAAAAGGACCTACTCATCATGAGTTAATTTAACATTAACTCTCTTTCTCGGATTGTCCATAGTCTTGCAAAAACTGAATTGTTGTTTAGTTTAAAGAAATCCTTTTCAAAAGCATTTTATCGACTGTTCTCTTTGCAGTGTTAAAGTCTATGCATACTTTTAGCCACTCTGATTCATCAAACTGTAGTATTCTATGTATTGTTGTTACCTTTAATCCTAACTTTTCATACAGTTTTACGTTTCTGTAATGTACAGCATATTTCTTTTTATCCTTTAGTGTTGTAACAAGCTTACTTACTTTACTATATCCTAATTTAAACTTACAATAATCTGACAACCACTCATCTTGTATATTTAATCTATCAGGAGCAAGAGGGTAGTCATTACGAGAGTCATATAGTTTTACAGGATACTCAAGATTACACTCAACAATATAGTTTGATATTCCGTTTTCAATCTTATTGACCCACTTAAAGTTGGCAGTAGGCAATGGTTGGGGCATACCCCTTTTATACAAGTTCTTTGCATCGAGGTATATTATGTATTTACTTTCTTTCTCATTGTCATAATGTTTAATATATTTATTGTTAGCCTTTGAATATCTATTTGCAATATAACTTATTTCACCTCTTAGTCCTTTTTCTATGAACAAATATTGATCAATATCAGTTATTTAATGAAGTTGAATTCCAGTCATATTAAGACATGCATCTCCAGCTAATCCAGGACTGCTAACGTAGAGACAAGGATCTAATTTGTAATACTCCAAACACATCTTTCGAAAGTTTTCAAAAACATCTCTAGTAACAACACATCAGTTTTAAGATATAGATCACTATATTTTCCATATTTTTAACAGTAAATGCGTTCCATATTTGCTTAGAATGATCATAATCTGCATCTGAAATATGTTCATCATTTAACTTAGAATAAAAGCTATCTTTATCGGGTAATTTAGTTTCTTTAAAACGTTTAAAACTATTCATGTAATCATAAGGATAGAACCCTTTCCTTTTTAATAACTCTAACTTTTCACCCGGATACTCTTATGTTGTGATGTATATGTAAATAATGGGAGAGTTTTTCAAGTGACTGAGACATGAATTGGAAACTATCAATATAAACACCAAATCTTTTCCTAACATAAAAGACATATACATTCCAAGGCGGTATCCCTATTGTCAACCCTTTTTGTGTTTGTGATGTCGTTTGCATTTATTATTACTTTTGCCTTCTTGTTTGTCTGTTTGCGTGTTTGTTTCTGTGTTTTGTGGTTGACTGTCCTCCTTGAATGCTACTTTCCCTGTCCGATCTTTTTATATTTCTTCATATACTTTTCCATGTTATTTGGCATAACATTTATTTATTTTTTAACTTTCCAATGTATTGCATTATAAAATGAAAACCATAACCTCTTAAGTTATGAAATACAACAGGTATTTGTTTTAGTTAATGTGAAATTCTGCACTTCCTGTAAACGTTCCAGTTATGTGAAAATGATCTCTAACCAACCTGTCTACCTTCACATAATTCTTATTTCAAATATGACGTTTATAGATGCTTTAATTTATTTTTCTTGTGATTCTGTCATTGTTAAATCTTTTTTTAAATGCTGTGACATAGATTTCCTGCAATATCTGTCTTCTTCTATCATGTTTTCTATAAACTTTTAAACAGCGTTTGGTCCTCTGTATGTCACAACTGGTTTAGAATATGTATCATCATAACAACAAACAACCTTTTACCCGCAACCACAATCAGTATGCTTTTGATATGCTTATGTGTAAGATTTTTTAGGATTACCATATCCTCAGTTATTGCTTCAAAGTCAGCATATAAAACAAAGGGAACCATGAATTGTCTATCATAGTTTTTAAACTTGATCTTCTCGTTTTCTTCTGGCATTTTTATTGCTTGTTTACCGTTAAGTGAAAGACAATCAGTCTCATGCTTTTTTAATACCCTTTCTGTTGAGAAACATTGAAGCATGTTTTACAAAACCATTTTCTTTCCTTATGTACATTTTGATTATACATCAGTCGGTTAAAATCCTTTGTCCCCACATAATGATTTGTTTCTTTCTCGCTAATTAAAAGCATGTCACAAGTCTCTTTTTCTTTATTTTTTGATATAAACAAAGGGTATACTAGATCGTTTTCATATCCAAAAATATTAAAACGTATATTATTTTGATTTTTGTATTTTTGGAATCTGATTTATAGTAACAGGAAATGTAATTCCTTTATAATTAAGATCTCCAATTATGCTTTATATAATTTGATATTCTTTGGGGATTTCTTTGAAAGGAAATTTGTAAGCTAAGTGACACCATCTAAAGCACTCATTATCTTTTAATTTTTTATATTTATTAAACCTTTTCTGTGGTGTTGCAGTTCTTTTGGTAATTCTAAATAAGAGCTTCCTCGAAAAGACTTATATTTTACCCTGTTTATGTAATGTGCATCATCTGAAATAATTGTCCAACCAATTCCTTCTGAAAGCCAACTTCTAGACACAATTTCTCCAGCTGCTTCACTTAGTGCATCTTTAATTTCATTTATGTCTGTAACAAATAATGCTTTGGAAGCAAAATAAATACTGAAAAGCAAGAAACACAAGAGATAAAAGTAGCAGACTCGGTTTTATTCAGTCTGTTCATGAGAGATAATGTAACATCTTATCACGCCTCCTTGACCGGATTAAGCGATATTCTACTTTAAGGCACATTACGTGGTCATGCCTTAATTCCATTAAGCGATGGGAAAACTTATATTAGCAGCATTTCATAAAGGATATTTCGACAATAAAACATGTTTAACATTTTTTTTACTGAAAACAATGCGATAACCTGTTTTAAATTATCTATTAAATGTTTTAATTTTACAATACATAAACATTTTAAGCCGAAATGAAGGTTTTATTTCATACCCCAGCCAACCCCGTTTTCGCTCCTTGGAAAAGAGGTTGGATGGGGTATGAAAGTTACACTTGAACCGCGTAAAGCACACAGATTGAGATTGATGATCTCGAAGGACCAGTAAGTAATAATACTACTGATATGTAGTCGTGGCGACATTTTACGGCCGCCACACAGCACTCCATTTATTTTATTTAATTTAACAAGGAACAATTATAATATCAATTCACCGGTCTAATAGAGTGTTATGAAATAAAAGTTTCCTTATCTAAGCAGTTACTAGCTGCTAATGGGATTGCTTTCTTACAATAATTATTGAATCTATTTATGTCGCTCTTTGTAATTTTCTATGACATGTGTTTTAGAGATTATCTTACCAGCTAACCCATTAAATGTTATACAAATGATCAACCCTTTGTCACGTCTGCTTAAATTTTTAAAATCGATTGTTGAAATTTGTTCATTGCAATCTTTTTTAAAAGTCCTATTTTTTTCCTACTTGTTCCATATATAACATAAGATAAATTTTCTTTAAGCCTATATTTATTTGACTTAAAAATATAATGTTATAGTATAATAAACTGCAATGGTTGTAAAAAGTTTTTTTTTTTTAGATATTATCGATCCCCCTGAAGTGTGTTTAGATTGTATCTTGTTTTATATAATTAATAAAAAGAAACACTGCCAATATTGTGTCGGTAGTAAGCTTTGTTACACGTGTACTTATGCATGCATTAATTGTAATGGTACATGTGAAGTTAATGATAAAGAACTTACCTGTTTTAACTGTGGGGCACATAATGGATATGCCCTAATTACAGATTATAATTACTTGTATTTATCATACAAAATATCATTTGGAAAAACATTTGATAAAATATAATTTATTTCCTGTGGAAAGACAAAGATTTGAAGATTTGTTTTACAAAATAGTAAAGAGTTTAGATAAAATATAAGGTCAGAAAAGCGCAATCAAATTTGAATACATTTTTCAAAAGATATGTACGATATTAAAAATAAACAAAGAAACAAAACCGATTAAAACAAAAGCTACTAGAGATCGCATATGATGTCCGTTCAATTTAAATTTATTTATATATATTTCCAGAGGTTCTGTAAAGTTATATTTTTTTTGAATTTCTAACATTTTGTTAAAGGTTATTCAGATTAGGTCATCGTCAGTTTTAGTCCTATGGTTGTTTGGACATATGAAAGAAGTTGTTTACAACTCCTATGCTTTGTTTACAACAGTCTTTTTTTCTGCTATTCTTATTTTACTCATTAAAACAGCAACTACTGGAGGAACTGCACCAACTACAGCCACAAAAACAGGAACAGCTGGAACTAATGCTAGAACAGCACCACAACCAATTACTCCACTGGTAATCTGTAACGTTGTGTTTATAATACCGCACAATTTATAACTACGCCTGTATGCAGTCAAAAGTCGTGTCAAGTGATCGATGATTTTTTTGTTTTTAATTGTTGTCATGTATAATTATAGTTAGACAATTGTATAATTAAATATTCGAAATATATAGAAAAAACGCAAACTAAATCCATATCATTAACCAAATCATCAGGACTGTTGTAAAATTCAACATCAACGCAACCTCCTAAAATCTTCTTAAACTTTGAAGAACTTTTATGAATTGGCAAACCAGATCATTCTGTCAGTTTCTTATAAAACATTTGGGACATCTTTGAATAAGTGTTCTTATTATTGTAATGCTTTGTTATCAAATCAATAAAATCGCTGTCTCGTTTCTGATTAACTTTTCTCATTGTCTAGCAATTAGTTTATGATGACCAGTAAGTTCAGGCAAATCGATTTGTAACATACCGTAATGACCATCTTTAATAACTTTATACGAATTTCTATTTTGTTGTAATCCTTCCCCTGAAACGGTTTTTCTAGGTAAAATGATTTTGCTTAGCGATATTATTTCCTTAATCCTACTTCTATAATCTACCAAAGCTTTTGACTCGTTTCTTAGAGCTTGCCTATTTGACTCATATGATGCTTTTTTGTTGCATCTTTTTCTTTTTTTATCTTCTTAGATAGGCTACTCATGTCACGTCAAGTTTTTCGATTTTATTACAAACACCTGCAAGCAAGGGCTCAAACTTATACTTACCATTGATTACTGTATTTTGGATTTATTCCATTGGTAATGGAAAGTTATATGCTTTAATCAAGTTTTATTAATACCAGCATCAATCCTACTGTACAAGACTTCAAATAACAGAGGTAATCCTCGGTACTCTTGTTCTTCTGGAAGAGTAGCTAATTGCTGACTTATTTCTGGAAGATAACTGCTTAGTTAACTGTTCCGACTGATCTTTTTATTTCGCTAGTTACCGGTTTAAAAACTTCTTAAATACTTCCTTTTTCTATTATTTCTTGAATTTTTTTTTTTCATCATCTTTTACAAGTTCACATGATTTTTGCATTTTACCTTCTAATTCTTTCCATTTAACATACATTTATAATAAAGCTTAGATAAAAATAAGATACGTTAAGATAAGTTAAGTTAAATATGATATAACTATTTCTTATTTGATTTCTTTACTGTTTTTTTTAGCTGGTTGTTTTTCTGCTTAGAAGCTGAACTATTTTTTTCTATTTCAGCAATATTAGCTCTTACCTTTTTTTCTTCTTCTCTTATTGTTCCAAGTCTATTTCTTAGACGTGTTTCTTCTTTATTTGCTTTTATATTTTTTAATTTCCTACCGAAAATTATGCGTTTATATTTAATGCTGCAAGATATATTACATTAGGATTTTTATCTACAGTTGAAAAAAGAGTATGATAATGGACCTTTGGAAACGGCCGAGCACGACACATACGAAATATTGCAGTCTCGGTTTGATTGAGACTGTTCATGAGCGGTAGTGAAATATGCTAGCTACCGCTCACGCCCTCTAGCCCCGGAAAGACAACCTGGGATTTTTGTTTTCTTTAGCGGTTTTGCTTCTTTTAGTTTTTGTACCTCCTTTCTACTTTAACCAAACCATAATATCTGACTTGATTAGCTTTGAAACATTCTGCTTCTGTTTCAAGTATTTTACCATAAGGGATATTTCTATTCCACAATAAACTTTAGACATATATAATACTAATTAGATATTAATAATTAATCTGCTATATATTATAACGAAATTCCAAACTATGATATGAAGACAGAAAACGGTAATTTGAAACAGATATGGAACTTTATGCCAGACTCTTGTTTTAGAATGCTTATATGTAGTAATTCCAGTTCTGGTAAAAGAAATACATTAGTTCACATGTTGTTAAAACCTTTAGTGTACTATGACAATATTTATTTATTTGCTAAAAATTTGGAACAGTCAACGTATCAGATATTGTCACAAAAATTGAAAAAAACCCAGCAAAACAGAATAAAATTCCCATTGAAGACATATATATCAAAATGTTCAAATGATGAAGTTATCCCTGTGATGACATAGACTCCGATATTCAAAAGATAGTCATTTTTTGATGATTATGTTTGGGAACGTAATCAGAATGATATTTTTAAAATATTTTATAAAAAAGCCGGCCTAAAAAAATATTTATTTAACACAATAGTATTACAAAGCTCCCAAAGATATTCGAATAAATTGTTCTCATTATATCTTCTTTGCAACTTAAATTAACATGATTCTAGAAAACAAGACGTAACTGACAAACAGTACGACTTCGTCCGAGGGCGTAACTTTTTAGGCGAAATTTAATCTAATCATATCATATATAATGGGAATGTTTAATGATCTTGGTGAGGAAGTTAGTACTGGCAGTGTTAATATTACAAATGTTGCTATTGTGCTGTCTGAGTATGTAAAACAGAAACACCTCGTTAATTATCTCCACAAGGGTAAAAACCAGGAAAATATTTTAAAAATTGATCTTAACATGGATATTAATAGAATTACAAATGTCGGTAATCCAACAGATGTAGATGATGTAGCAACAAAACAATTTACTTTGAGAAGAATAAGAAAGACTATAGACGATTATAGTATTGAAATAAAACCAGAAATGATTAAAAATTTAACAACAGGTGTTGATGATAAAATAAGTCAAGTACAAAAACAGTTACAAACAGACTGTGAGAAAATGATAGAAATTCAAAACGGTTTAAAAGATGAAATACAACTTTTGGGTGATGCTTTAAAAGAGTTAGAAAACACAGAAGCTGGAGTGGAAGGTAGCGAGATCTATAAAAGGTTAGGTGATAAAATACAAGCTGGCGTTGAAAGTATTAATGAGCAAATTCAAAGCATCAATCAACAAATGGTGGACACTATTGAATTAGAAACTGCTATTAATGAGGTTTCGAAGCAGATGAGAGCTGTTCAGGATGAAAAAAGCAGAGCTTTTGGTAATGAAATAGCTCTACTTAAAGAATATAATCTAAAGTCGTCACACAGCAATTCTTGAGATAATTAATAATTTAAGAGTAAAAGTAGAACATTCAAGTCGAATTCTAATTCTCTGAAACAACAATAGACGGAATAAGCGTTATACAAGATAACGTTGGCTATGCGTCATATCCAACAAAAAACATTTTTAGTGTTTTTCTTGAGGTATTTACTTTTGTATATAGTTCATTTGTAAAAAGTGGAGAATATGCTACAGAATCTACTGGTGGCGTGGGCTTAACAATTGTCAAACCCGGGCGCTATATAGTTGAAGCAGATCTTACATTTACAAAAGATATAATGGTTTAATTTATTTAATCTAAGTAGACTGGATTCAATTTTTAATCCGAAAATGGAAAATGATAAAAGAATACTAAAAGGGACATTCGAAGCATATCTTCCGGAATCTCATTATTGGACCATCCGTACAGCGTTAATACCTAACGCTACTCAAGTTTACAATTTTGAAAAACCTAGTTTTAAAATGTATTACAAAGGTATTAATTTTATCTACTTATATGAACAAAAAATTGTATTATCATAAGAAAAAGCTTCAATAATTAATAGCTCAAATACACCGAGTAATTTTAAAACTGTATTTGATAGACTAGATAAAAAACAAACAGTATGGCATTGGACTTGATAAGATTAATTTTATGACGTACTCGTGGTATAATATTAGTGAGGACTTAATAACAAAACGATAAGGTATTTTAATGGAAATATTGGAAAGATATTATTTTTAAAATGGAAATAATAGTTATGCTGATATCGATAATTAAGAAACTTTATCTGTAAACGGTGATATAGCAGCTGACACATGTTCCAATAAGAATGGAATTTGATTTATAAAGTTTCAAGTGTTTATTCATTCGATCTTTGGAGATCGCTGAGCCCGATATTTATATTTAGTGATCGGTGGTACATTTTTCAATTTCTTTTGTTTTCTTACTTAATTTTTGATTCGGTGGTTCCACTACTCCGGCCGATAAAAGGCTCTGGTTATTGTTTTACCACTCATAGGATATGTTGTTGCTTTTTAATTTAGTCTCTTGGCTGTTACTTGTGATACGCAGGCTTCATAACCGTTGCTCCCAACTAAATTCCTTTTTGTTTATTTCGCTCTTCGTGGCATACAATTTTATTAGATCCTGGGACCATATGCCGCTGGATATAGGGGATGAAATAAAGATACAAATATTGCTATATCCACCGCCATATGCTTGCCATCTTCGGGATAGTTAAAATTCTGTACTGTTGATTTTTATGAATATTGAGTTCTGCTCAACCCGGGGCTAGAGGGCGTGAGCGGTAGCTAGCATATTTCACTACCACTCATGAACAATCAAACCGAGACTGCAATATTTCGTATGTGTCATGCTCGGCCGCTTCCAAAGGTCCATTATCATACTCTTTTTTAGTTACCATTCATAATACTTTCATACTTGTTTTAAGAAAGTCAAACATTTAATTGGCTTTGACAAAGATGCAGTTATTAGAGAAACTAAATTTGAAACTGTAACACCAAACAAACCAATTATATTGATACTTTGTATATTCACTCCGATTTGATAAGTAATTATGTTATTTATGAAATATGTACAACCGACCTTACAAGGTCATATACTTTTAAAGATGAAACTATAAGAGTTGGGTATTGCGAAGTGAATAAAACAATCATTACAAAGAAGGGTGAAAATATCGGACAGGGAAAGCAGCATTCAAGATTTCTATTTATATTACCGATTTTTTTCTAGTAAAATTATTAATCTTAATTGAGTTCATACGTCATTTAGAGTTGTTTTAAAATAATAAATGTAATATAAATTATATATAGCATGTTTAAAAAAGTTTACAATGCTAGCACAGGAAGATATGATTACGTTGATCGATTAACGGGAGCTGGTATATTCGACATAGTTTCAAAGGTTGGCTCGAAGATATTTAGTGAGTCTATTGAAAACAGCAGGTAAGAAGACATTAGAGACTGGAAAACAAATCTGGGAAAGCGGTTACAAAACCTAGAGATGAAGTAGGGAAAATGGCTTCTGATAAATTAGTTTTAGCAATAAAACCTAAACCAAAAGGAGAGATAATTTTAAAAAAACTTACAAAGGCTGATAGTAGAAGTTGTAGCAGGAGAAGATGTAAATATAAAAACTAATAGATTACTATCCGGAAGGGGAATCAAAACTGAAACTATTCATACAAGACTTAAACGATTAATTAATAAAAAATCTAATTAATAGAATATATAGATGTTTCGAAGTGAAAAATATAATACTATATATGAACATGTATCTATTCAATTAGATACGCCTATAACAAGGCATGGCAATGCTCCTAGACATTGAAAAGCGGTTATCAGTTTACAATAAATGATAGAAGTTTTTCACTTTGATTGGTATAACGCATATTTTGAAATCAGTTTTCGAGTAAACAAGCTTGCTGATGGAGCTGCTTTTGCAGGCGCCGACATAATTGCTTTAATTAATGATGCAGCTTCACTGATTGATCAATTTCAAGTAATGCAAAACCGAAAAATAGTATAGGACGGTAATACACTTCAAAGATTTGTTAACGTTAAACGTTTACTGGAAATGTCTGACGATTATGCAAAAATAACCGGAACAAATGACTATTTTTATTTAGACAATGTATCTGCAGCAGAATCTCGAGATGATCAAGCTGGTTATAATTTAGGATTTACAGCTCGTCATGCTTGAATCATAACTAATATAAAAGCTAACTCTATAATTCCATTAAACAAATATTCATTTTTCGAAGGTTTAGAAACAAACATGCTTCCTCCTAGTCAAATTCAAATTATTTTACAACTAAAAGATGATATTGTGTTTATTTTCAAATCAAGTGGTGATGATGGTAGAGTAATTATTGATAAATTAGTTTTGTGGATACCTTAAATGATCCTTAATTCTGATGGTTTAAGTTATGCAATGGCAAATCATATGACATTAACAAGATGGACTTATCTTCGTGAAATGATACAAGAAAGCGGAAGTTCTCAACTAACCGAAACCGTATTTAGAAGAACGGCTGGTGTTAACAATTCAAAACATGTTTTTGTTTATATGCAAAGGTCAGACAAGAGTTCTTCTAAAACACAAAATCCTCATCTTTTAGATACTTTAAATATGAATGCTGACAATACTAATTGCTATTTACAATCAGCTAGATTAGAAGTTGGAAACGGGGAATATTATCCAGAAACTGAATACAGTTATGATAATATTATAAGAATATTTAGAGATGTTATTAATTATTCTTACAAACAAAATGATAAAAACACAGCTTTAGTAAACGTAGGTAATTTATCTCGTTTTTCGGCAGGATATATTTTGATTTAAGCTATAAAAGTAATGAATAAATACTGAAAAGGTAATACCTTGGAAGCAACAAACACAAACAAGAGAGAAAAGTAGCAGACTCGGTTTTATTGAGTCGGTTCATGAGAGGTAATTATAAGATGCAACACCTCTCACTCGTCCTAGCACCGGCTTAAGCGATATTCTACTTTAAAGCAACACAGCATGGGTTTGATTATCCCAAAGGACCATTAAATAATAACACTACTGATTTGTAGTCGGGGCGACATTGATCCAAAACATCTATATTTGAGATATAAATTAAATATACCTCCTAAAAAGGTAGGAGGTAGTGAAAAATAGTGGAGCGCTGTGGTCTAGTGGTAGAGCGTTGGACCCATGATCCAAAAGTCGTGGGTTCGATTCCCGCCATTGCCAAAAGCATATGAAATCAAAAGAAAATTAACAGTCAGGTTAAAGAAAAAACAGTAAATATAAAATAACTTGGGATTTTCTTTTGCTGCTTACAACTACTCGGGGGTGGGGCGTCCGTGGCCGAGTGGTTAGAGTCTCTGACTTGCAATCACTTGCCCCTCACCGCTGTAGGTTCGATCCCTCAGGGGCATAGGAATCTTTATGTGTGGAAGCTATCCAGCTGGCTTGCGGAACGTCGGTGGTTCTACCCAGGTGCCCGCCCGTGCACGAAAATTGCCCGGAGGGGCACCTGGGGTCTTCCTCCACCAGTGGAAGCTGGAAAGTCGCCATATGACCTTAGCTGTTGGTGCGACTATAAAATCCAATTCAATCAATCAACAACTACTCGGATTAAGAATATTATTAAAGCTATAAACAACGGTGATGGCTTAGACATAAATATATAAAAATCACAAATGAGGTCTCAGTCTAAAAATGGAGGCTTTTAGGAGCATTAGCTGGTTTATTGACTAATACAATAATACCAACAAGTTGCTAAATTTGCTCCAAATGTATTAGCACCACTAGCAACAGGAGCACTTAGTGGTTTGGCAAGTACTGGAATTGGTAAATTAGATAGAAATGGAATGGTAACTATAACTACTGATAAAAAACGAAGAAAAAACACAGTTTGTTAAAAGTACACAAGGAGGAAGTATTGATATTCATAAAGCTTTACTACTTTTATTACCTAAAGAGGGATTAACAATTCCAGGTTATAAATATTGCGGTCCGGGTAACCCACTTGACAGTGGAGAACCATCAAATTAATTATTTGTCAAGAGCATGATTATTGTTATGACGAAAACCCTTGTAATAAATCAATGTGTGATAAAAACATGCAGACTGGTTTAAAATCTGATAAGTCTAAATCATTTGGAGAAACAAATGCTATAAACTTGATTGTTAATCCGGTTATTAGTACTAAATACAAACTTGGACTTGGAGCATTAAAAAACAAGAAAAGGCGTTGAGATAAATTGATAAGTTAGCCGATGAACTTCATAAACCTGTACGAAGAAAGTTCACTCAACGCCGCGTTATTGTTAATGAAAATAATAAATTATGGTCGGCTAATTTAGTTGATATGCAGTCATTTTCAAAATATGACAAAGGTATTAAATACTTGCTTACTGTTATTGATGTATTTAATAAATTTGCTTGTGTTATTCCAGTTCCAAATAAAACTGGTTTAGAAATGACTAAAGCTCTCCAAAAGATTATGAGCACAGGGAGACAATGTAAGTTTCTGTGAGTGTAGAATTTTACAATAAAGCGTTTAACAATTTCTTGATGATAACACTATTAAAATGTATCCTACGTTTAATTATGGAAAAGCTGTAGTAATTGAACGGTTCAACCGAACATTAAAAGAGAGGATGTGGAAATATTTTACAGCAAAGAATGCAAATACATATTTAGATGTATTGCAGGCAATGGTTGATAAGTATAATAATACAACATATCGGAGTATTAAGATGACGCAGCTTGGAGCAAGTGATGAGAAGAATAAAGAAGAAGTGTATTTCAACTTGTATGGAAAAATGAACAGCAATCAAATTAAGCCAAAGTTTAAAATAGGAGACAAGGTTAAAATCAGTAAATATAAAATAACTTTTGAGAAAAGGTATATACCAAACTCGAACGGAAGAAATCTTTGTTATTGATGAAATTCAACATACCAATGCTATAACATACAAAATAAACGATTTAAACAACCAAAGGATTGACGGGAGCTTTTACGAATTAGAAATGATAAAAGCTGATCAAGAAGTATTTAGAATTGAAAAAGTTATACGACGTGATTATAAAACGAAACAAGCGTTGGTTAAATGGAAGGGTTATACTTATAATGTTAGTAGTTGGGTACCTTTTAAGGGCATTCGCAATATTAAATAAGGGCTTACAATATAAATAATATACAAAGGATCTTAAACGAGTTCCCATTTCATATAAGATTTATGAAAGGAGTTATGAATATATTTTAATTTAAATTAAAAATAATTCATAACGAGTTTCATAAATCTTATATGGAATGGGAACGAGTTTAAGATCCTTTTTATCACATAACATTGCAATCAAATTAGTAAAAATTAATTCAGATGAACATAGAACCGCCACGACGTCAGACACACTTTAGCGCCAAAACGTATGAAAACGTCATAAAATATGTGACGTCGTAACGTCGCGTCTCACACATAACGTTGCGTATAAAAGAGTTCCATGTTTTACCTCTTTATAAAATAGCAGTTTACGCGAACTTTTTAACAAACCAACAACAATGTTTTGTATAACGTGCGTTATTTTTATAAGCTGTCACAAATAATAAGTTTATGACTCAGATCTGGGTGAATTTGTAATAAATAAAATAGTTTCAGTTAATAAACTTGCGTAGTGTTACAGGTTTAGCTCAACCAATCAAAATCGTTCCAGGTTGTATTACACGTGTCTCATACAATAGAATATTAAATAGGTGTTCCACACTGCTAACAAGGTACGTTATGTGATAAATAGTATTATTATATATAATGGAACAAAAACGTATAGAAAAGTTTGCAAAAAACTTGAAAATTGAAAATAAATATAGAACAAAATTATTGGAATGCAGGCCGGGCCAAGTAGAATATTTGGCAGTTCGGGATGATTGTAGGGACACCAAAAAAGCCAAGTCAATAAGCGAACAAGATTGCTGGCTGAATTGGATTATTATCAACAAAAGCTGAATATAAACAGGGAAGAGCTACTTGAACTAAAATACAAGATAGCAAAATGTAGAATGTGGGTAGTATCAGGGAGTACGTTATAGGGAGGAGAAACGGGTTCATAAACGCTCTAGTTTATCGATTTATGTTGTCGCGCTAGAACGCCGCCATTTACTATTTTATCGATACAGGTAAATCGATCGTAAGCGCGTTTCATTTGAAAAGTTAAAATTTCAGCCAACATCTCAAATTAGGCAGTTTTTACAGCCCCTTTTTACGGCTTTCTGTTATAATCAACATCACGAAATTACATTATTGACAAAGATAAATATGTCTACTATTCACTTTTTGTTATTATTAATGCCTAATATAACCCATACTTCGTATCTCGTTTGCAATAGCTTCACACCATTTTTAATTCTATAAAATTAAAAATTTAGCTGTTATCTCAAAAGGCACATTTTCATCACCTCTTTTTAGGCTTTGTCTTATAATCACCACCATGAAATTACCTTCTTTACAAAGATAAATATGTTTACTATTCACTTTTTGTTATTATTAATGCCTAAATAACCCGTAGTCTCGTATCTCGTTTGCAATAGCTATACACTGTCACCATTTTTTATTTGGCGCAGAGTGGCGCCATCTTTGTTACACGGAACCGTCTGGTAAAATGTGCTTTTAAACATGCAAACAAATACACGCTCTGTATCAGAGGACACAATGTAAATAAATAATACTTATGTTTACATTTAGCACCTTTATTGAGTTTGTAAGTGTAATAATTTATAAGAATTTGCTGTTTTTCACACACTCGCGAAACAACCGGAAATAGTCATTTTCACGGAGTAGTGAAACACATGCGCGACAACATAAATCGGCAAAACGAGCCCGTTACTCCTCCCTATAACGTACTCCCTGGTAGTATAGATAATAGGGGTATAAGCGGATTTTCCTCGAGCAGGGGTTTACTCAAACAATTTAAAATTTGTTAGAGGTTTAACAGCAAGCATAACATCGTTTTTTGCTAGTTTTTTTAACGATGATTTGCTTGAATCAAGAGCCGTGGCTAACACATTTTAAGTGCATGTGTTTTGAGGCCCTGCGAGGGGAAACTTGTGCTTATACACTCAGTTTATGTACTACTGTTAATGTCAGAATAAAGATTATTCTCAATGGCTCTTTTTGCCATAGGTCGATTAACTGCACAAGCTGGATACAAATCAGGTATTTCCTGTTCAACGTGATCAGTGGATTGCTCCAAAGAAGGCTTGTCGGATACAAGTGGATTAACCACAACCTTATCTCCAGCTATGTCTTGCCCAGTAACAAATGGACACCTTCAAATGACAAAGACGATCTTATTCCTACAGCCACAGCTCCAGTAACCAGATCTGATGACAAATACATATTACGGAGAGGGACAGTCAAATAACCGCACTTTACCCCTTGGATAAGAAAATTAGTACCAGAATAAGTATTTTCAGAAAAAGGCAGGATATCTGCTAATAATAATGATTGATTCGCCAAGTTTTAATAGGGATAGGCTTGGTCGAATCACCAATTAGTGATATAGAACCTTCAGACATGAATGTTTCATAAGTCTCCATAACATAATCAGACTGGGATTTCTTGACCTCAAACATTGCATTGTTTCCAACACAAGACTGGGGTTTAGACCTTAAAGAGGTGACCAGTAGGTTTTACACCGTCTTTGTTTTGTTGCTTCCTTTTCAAAGTAAAGTACTCAGAACTGAAGTGACCTTTCTTTTTGCAATAATTGCAAGTAATTTTTGAGATAAGGATTTTTGATCAGTATTCTCATTAGATGCTTGATGTTTAGAAGTGTATTGTACACATTTAATGCTTCCTCTCCAAAAAATTCTTCATCAACCAAAAATTGCACCAAAACAGTTTTAATCTCACATTTTCTCATGAAAGATTTACATTTTGATAACTTATAATGCGTTGCAAGCAAAAGCAATTCAATGATTAAAGCACCGAAAATGTTTCTATCCCGGACGAGCCCTAAATTTCTGTTACAAGTTAAATGTAACGAGAAAAGAAGCAAAAACAGCAACCCAAAAATATAATTAACAAATTTATTTACATAAAATAGTCACTTACAATTCAAATACACAAATCCAGTTTTTCATTAATATCCAATTTTTTTAATTAAGTCCAAATGTAATTATCCAGTGTTCCTTTAATCCAAAACAGTAAGTGTCTCTTTAATCCAACACAGTAAGTGTCTCTTTAATCCAAATGTTAATTGTCCTTTCAGTCCAAATTAATTTCCAATATTTCCGGTTTAGTCCAAATATCCAATTTCACTGTTATTATGAATGAGCACACTATGTGTTAAATCCTCTCACATTTATATTTTCCAAAAGCCTCCAAATCTAAATTTACTTTCATGAAGAATACTGAAACTGATCTCCTGAACTGAACTAAACTGCTCCCAGAATCTGTTTATTTACTGCCAAAAATTGTTCCAAAAGCTTCCCCACTTAAATAGTTCAATGAGAACAGTCCACATCATCATAAATTAATTTGCATAAATAATTTTAGCTGGTCTTCAAGGTCAAAATCAATAACTAATATACAGCTGATCGCATCATATATTTACAACATCAATAGGGTAACACAATAAAACAAAAACAGTCAGAAGGGGAAATGAATAATTTTCAATAACTTATGACGACGCCATGACGGCATATTATGTTCTTGCACAACTATATCCCGAACTTGACAATCTGTGAATGTTTCATTCAAATCCGCTCCTAAATGTGTGAAATCCAGCGATAACAATATTTTCATCATGACGTCACTGGCGGCCATATTGTATGACGTCATAAATCCAAATTAAGTTAATGCATATCTAGTTCATGAGCACTACAACACGTGAATATAGAATTTTAAATTCGATCATAAATGTAGGAGATATTTCATTTGACGTCACTTGCAGCCATAATGGATAACGTCATGACGTCAACATGGTCATTTCTCACTTAAATTATGGACTTTATAAAATTGAAATAAAAAAAGTCAGACGGGAAAATAAATAATTTTCATTAACTTATAACGTCAGTGGCGGCCATCTTTTTGATGACGTCATGACGCCATTTTATGTTCTTGCCAAACTGCATCCTAAACTTTACAATCTGTGAAAGTTTTATTCAAATCCGATCATAAAGGTGAGATCTAGCGATAAAAGATTTTCATCATGACGTCATTGGCGACCGCCATCTTGTATGACGTCATGTCTCCAGATGAATTTTATGCACATCCATGAGCAATACAAAATGTGAATATATAATTTTATATTCGACCATAAATGCAGTAAAAATAGCGATTACAATATATTTCATTTGACGAATATATAATTTTAAATTCGATCATAAATGCAGCAGAAATAGCGATTACAATATATTTCATTTGACGACACGCTTAGAGCCATAATGGATGACGCTGATGAACGATGGCCTTTATAATTGTGTCAATAAAATGGCAAAAAAACGGTCAGAAGCGAAAAACAGTAATTTTCATTAACTTATGACGTCATTGGCGGCCATCATTGTGATGACGTCATGACGCCATGTTATGTTCTTGCACAACTACATCCTGAACTTTATAATCTGATCATAAATACATGACATACAGTGATAACAAGATTTTCAAGTAAACGCCAGTAGCGGCCATCTTGGAAGACGTCATGACATAACATTTGCAGTGCACTATTCCGGACTGAGCTATTACAGGCCTGCCAAATCTCCGGATGAAATCCGAATTCTCCGGATATTTCAGTCGCTCTCCGAATCTCCGGATTTAAGTGTACAATCTCCGGATTTTCCCTCAAAACAAAATGTTCATGATTTAACACGAAACTGTGATATTTGCATTGCAAAATCAAAGTTGAAATCGTTCAGTTCCTTATTGGATTCGAATCGGGAACTGGCTTCTGTGTGTGTTCAAGCCTGCTGGAATTATGTGGAAATCGTAAAGTTTCATATTTATTACAGTATATATTAGGAGTTAATACTATGGGAAAAACAACCCTACTTTTTTCATTTTGGTGATTTTATAACATTGCATGTCGATTTCTGTGAAACTGGGATATGATCAAGGTGATAGTATTCAATTTGTCATTGAGTTCGAATCGGGAACGAGGAACCGGGAACCAGGAACCAGTTCCTATTCCCAGTTCCTGCTTCCCGATTCGAATAAGGAACACGGGATCGGGAACTGGGAACCGGGAACCAGGAACCAACTTTATGCTTACTATCAGCTAGAGACTGAATATACAATTAACACCTAAGGACATAATTAGTTCCTTCGGTGACATAACGACATGTGCAATAGCAGCAATACATTTGTGGCTTCTTTAATTTGTCAAGCTAATTGAAATAGCAAGTGTGAGGACCTAGCAACTCTGTGTGTGGTATCACTATAACAGCTGATGCCATGTACGATGATATAATATTTTAGAGTTATGAAGACTTTGCATTTGCATTTAGCGAGCATCTGTGTAGAAAAGTAAGAGCACTTCCATGAAAAACTGTTGTTATAGAATTAAACCAAGTCTTTCTAATCGAATTACGCAACTATTTTTGTACATTTTGAAGTAAGTCAATCTAGTGTTTTCTATAACTATCGAACAATGCATCAACTTGTATTAATTGCATAAATAATTTTAATTTGCGCTTTAAAAAAAAATGTGCGAAAATCAAGTCGCACATTTTCATTTAAAAATGTTCTTCAAGCGCTTTAAATCTTAAATTTTAAAAACCTCAGGATTTTGTTTTAAACAGTTTTGGCAGGCCTGACTGCTTTACAACTGTGTAACACTTTGAGCGCTGTGACACAGATTTCTATGAAAAGTGGATGTCAGAAGAAGAAGAAGAAGAAGAAGAAGAAGAAGAAGATAAAATAACAGAACAAATACAAGCGGTATTTCCACTGAAAGGTGGAAAGCCCTAAAAACGCTGTCTTTATCATTGAAAAATAGTTCGCTCTACGCGGGATTGAAACTCGAGACCTTTGGAGTGACAATCCGTATACATAACCATTAGGCCACAGGGCCAACTGAAATACTACTTCTACTTATTTTAACTATACATTCGTCCTTAATCATTACATTACTCGGAATTATT
Organism: Cyrtodaria siliqua; assembly: GCA_037043455.1. Classification (NCBI taxonomy): domain Eukaryota; kingdom Metazoa; phylum Mollusca; class Bivalvia; order Adapedonta; family Hiatellidae; genus Cyrtodaria; species Cyrtodaria siliqua. The sequence continues at coordinate 17,773 of JAWPHD010003115.1, read as the reverse complement.
GCACATTCTTTTGGTTTGGCTGCGCTAATTTGGTTTCTATGGGAGCCCATGGTGTATTTAAGTATAAAATACTTAATCTATATAATGCCTTAAGGAAGTCCATGTTAAAATATGGTTTAGGTGATGATAAAATAAATGTAAGATATATGATCGGTAACAACAGCTGAGATGTTGACCCTAAAGTGGGGGACACCAAAGCACTACATATTAAGCTCTCCGAATAGCCGAACAACAGCAACAGAATTAATGTTCAGTTTCAAGTTAACCCTATCCTATCAACAAACCAGGTAAAAACCTTTATACTTTCGAAAATTGAAAATGAGAAAAGAGCAATATAAAACTAAAAAAGCAAACCCTGTTCTACGATACTCACGTGACAGAGCCAACATTGGAATGCTACTCTTGTGTACATGTATGAATTTGTGTAATTTGCCTATTTTGTTTTGCACTACATAATTATTACCAAGAAAACCAGAAACAACTTACAACATGCTTCTCTTTATAATAGATCGCTCACTTGCCAGATTACCGATCAGATTGCAGATCGTGGTATTTGTTATATACTATTTACTATGCAGATCGTGGTATTTGTTATATACTATTTAATATGCAGATCGTGGTATTTGTTATATACTAGTTATACCGCAACAAACCAGCCAGGATAGCATTGTATAATAAAAACATATCGGGATTTTTTCTTTAAAAATCTAAAACTTTAAAAAATGCTCCAATTCATGACAGAAATTTCATATCTAATCTATGGTGGTTGTGTCTAAATGTTGAAATACCATAGAGTTTGAATGAAATCTGGGTTAAAATGCTTAAGTTAACCCTGGTGCGTAACCCAGGATAACACAATTACTATGTAGAGTGAACTCCCCTGTATATAATAAGTAACCCAGGATAACACAATTACTATGTAGAGTGAACTTCCCTATATATAATAAGTAACCCAGGATAACACAATTACTATGCAGAGTGAACTCCCCTGTATATAATAAGTAACCCAGGATAACACAATTACTATGTAGAGTGAACTCCCCTGTAACACAATTACTATGTAGAGTGAACTCCCCTGTATATAATAAGTAATGTTTCGTCTCGTTCATTAAGTTTTGGTCCTTCAAAATATAATGCTTAATACTTTTAGAACACACGATGTCATTATTTAAAGCGTCTTTTTCAGAGTACTCAAATGCCAAATTGTCGGAACCAATCAGATTTATTCCGTAGTAGTTTCGTATATTAATATTTTTTGAAATATCTTAACATTGTATGGTTTAAAAAATGTTGCCTTATACTAAGGCGCGAACGCTGAACCTTCTAGACGACGCTCTAACTATGTGGTTGTTGCCTTAATTGCTGTTGCCTGTATTGTGGTTTCTTAGAGTAAACATGTGTGGCCTGGTTTCATTCCACACGGCTACATTAATAATATCATTCAATTACGTCTTATGAATTGATTGTAAACACATTGCAACATGTTTATGATGTTAAGATGTTAAAGGACTAACTGTTAAAGAGGATCTTACACGAGGATCTATTTACTATTTCATTTATTAAAGGAGTTGAATAAAATTATATGATGCGAAGCTGTGCCGAGCATCCAACGAGTTAAATTCAATAACAGAAAGGCACGCATTTGAGATTCTATTTATCACATAACTGCACAAATGCCTCATAAGGAACATGTATTATTGTAGCTGTCTATAGTATAACGTCGTACGCCGTATGTGTATACTCGGGCATACTCGGGCTTCCAAGCAACGGGAGGGCTGGCGTGGTGCAGTCGGTAGAGCGGCGGATTTGTAACCAGAGGCCCCGGGTTCAATCCTCCGTGGAGCCATTGAGTGTCGTCGGTGTGTTCTTGGGCAAGACACTTTCCCTTAGCCTCGTCCGTCGGATGGGAACGTAAACCGGGCGGTCCCGTGTATCGGTCTATCCTCCGAGCACGTTAAAGAACCATAGGAATCTATTCGATAATAAGAGTAGGGCACGGTTCCCGGATTCCTATGTATCCTTCCCCTCTCTCTGGGGCGACTCTAAATAACCTATACTGTGTTGATGGCGGTTAAACAACATTCAATTCCAAACAATGGGACTACTTTGTCGAATTATGTAACGGTGATGGAAATCGACGAGGCAAATCGGATGCACACAAAGCTGAACGGAAAATACCGAACGTTGATTCGGTCTTCATTTGCATATTTATTACACTAGTGTATTAAGATAAATATGTTACGGTTTTATTACACTCCCACACCGCAACTCATGTGATAAATAAATATATATAATCTTGGATTTGTTTATTTCAGGCATGCAGATGATATGTATGATACACAGTGATAATAAACATGACACCACCTGTTACAGCATGTGGTTTAGACCACCTGTTACAACATGTGGTTTAGTGGTGATCAACACGGTTAAGTAGCCCATGAATCGCGATTGCACGGTGGAATTGGAACCGGAGTATCAGGGTTTAAGCCTCATACCGGGGCCACTGATTTTCATTGTGTTCTTGGTTAAGACATTTTCCCTTAGTCTCGGAAGAGGACGTAATCATGGCGGTCGCGAGTTTCGGAGTCTATTCTCCGAGCACGTCAAAGAACCACAAGAATCTATTCGATAGTAAAACATAGGACAGTTGGGGTGATAATGGGTACCCAGTCGTCCTGTTAGCTCAGTTGGCAGATCCCCCGCCCTGTACGCGAGGGGTCCCGGGTTCGAGTCCCGTACCGTTCACACTTGTACCACTTGGTTAACTTGATTGGCGACTGGGATCATTCGGTGAGCGGGGGATGAAAGGCCGGAAGAGCTGGGTCAGCTTTTAAAAGTTAAAAGTGGGGGTGATATTGGGTATCCAGTGGCCCGGGTAGTTTAGCTGGTAGAGCACTCGCATTGGAATTGTGGCGTCCCGGGTTCGAGTCCCGTACCGTCCGCACTTTTCCCCCTTGGTTTACTTCATTACACGGATTCTCGGATTCCTATGTATCCGCCCTCTCTCTCTGGGTCGGTTCTAATCTAATATGTTTAAAACCGCTAAACACCAGTCAAAGATTCAAAGATAAAACACATTGATTTTCCAACTCCTATAGCCTCTACCTTGCATGAATAACGTTAGATGTTATCGTATTGGTACAACAAATACATTGTTCTTGCAGTTTTCTATTACCTTAATTCCATTTACATTCTTATTTGTTTGGAATACACGGATATCATTAAAATTTAATTTTAAATACAGAGGACATTAAAACGCTTGTATTTAAATCATTGTTCGTATTTTCTGTGTGATTAGCTGTATGGCCAGACTATAAACGTAACAATGAGGATGAGACTACATCTGGTGGCGGTCGTAATTGCGGGATTATTTGGAGATATGATAAGCGGATATTACGAGGATTACTATGATAATGGACATTACAGCCTTTTTTTACGACTTCACTACAAAACGCAAGTATTTATTTTTTACATGCTTTGTTTCCCATGTTTCTCATGCCTCTAACCGCTGCGGGTTCGAATCCCATTGGGAGCTCAACGTTAAAGTGAGAAAGTGTCGATTCTTACGGATGGCGGGAGGTGTACAGTACTGGTGGCGGGAGGTGTACAGTACTGGTTCTACCCAGGAATAAGTGCGTAGACTACCTCCACTAGAAAAACAAAATCGACCGCCATATATGCTCTTATATGTGCTAAAAATGACGTAAAACACCATTCAAATAAAACAAACATATTATAAACACAATTTCTAAGTACCCAGTTGTATAACTGGTATAATGTATTTATAAGAAAACACAGCCACTTGAAATCTTTAAACTTTGTTCATACGATCAGAGCAGATTTTAAACTCGTTCTGAGATACTTTATTCCCAAGAAATACAATTTATCAAGAAATACACAAAACAATGAGATTAGTATTGACATATTCTTGGGTGGGTACTTATGAATTTTGACTAGTATATGCTGAACAAATTTCATTTACTGTTGATCTGCACTCTAATATGGGAAATATATTTTGTCCTGGAATTGGTTTTTGCTTTGTTTTGTTTGTTTGTATGGTGTTTGACGTCATTTTCAACACATGTAAGGTTATATATAACGGTCGATTTTTAATTATTTTTTTTTATTTTTTTTTTTTTCAATTATTTTAACATTTACTACCTCGTATAATTACGATCGTATATAATTAGTCATCTGTAAAGGCTAACCCTACGAAAACCGATCTAGCTAATCCACGGTTCCCCGCGGTATTTTCTCACAGTTCCTCGCGGTATTTTCTCACTGTTTTCTTTACGTGCATTAAAGTAGCTATCCCGCCAACAACAGCCACATTTTACACCATAAGTACACCGTTTCTAAACCTACTGATGACGAGGTAGATATTATATAACTTACATATTTTGAGATTCCAAACTCTTTAGGGCCAAACAAATAATATGTGTGGTTCAGGTAACACTGGCAAAAAAAATAGGGTAGGTAGGTAGGTAGTTTTTTTTCCTTCTCAATAATGAATTCAATTCTGATAATGAATTTAATATAAATTACTATACCTTGAGTTCGACTTTTTTGCATTATGAACAAAAAAAAAAATAAAAAAAATATATATATATATTAATTAATTAATTAATTTATTTATTTATATATTTATTTCTTTATTTCTTTTATTGATCGATTTATTGATTCTTATTTTTATTTTTTATTTATTTATTTATTACTTTGCGTTCACTTCACTTCACTTCACTTCACTTCACTTCACTTCACTTCACTTCACTTCACTTCACTTCACTTCACTTCACTTCACCTCACCTCACCTCACCTCACCTCACCTCACCTCACCTCATCTTACCTCACCTTACCTTACCTTACCTCATATTTATTTATTTATTACAAGGTGAGAAATTACTAGAATGTATACCCTAGTTTGCACCGTTAACGGTCAAACACATCTTGTTGGAATGTGTAGACTTAGATCCTATGCGTCAAAGGTACTAGAATGTTAATACTAAGAAAGAGTTATTTGATACTATAAATTTAACTCTTGTTTTAGATTTTCTAAAATAAATCAGACTATATAAATCATTATAATGTGTTCTTATATATATTTACTTTTATAAACCCGTTGACGGGCATTTGTTGATTAACATATATATTTTATATTACTACCATATCATCCCTTATTTTTAATAGTTTTATCTTTATATATTTACATCAATTTTTAATTAATACTTCATTTCTTCATATTTCATTAGTTTTTGCGCACAAAATGACCTGTTTATGTTTCGACATGCCGTAAAACACCTTAGCTTACCTTAGCTTACCTTAGCTTACCTTAGCTTAGCTTACCTTAGCTTACCTTAGCTTACCTTAGCTTACCTTAGCTTACCTTAGCTTACCTTAGCTTACCTTAGCTTACCTTAGCTTACCTTAGCTTACCTTAGCTTACCTTAGCTTACCTTAGCTTACATTAGCTTACCTTAGCTTACCTTACCTTAGCTTAGCTTAGCTTAGCTTAGCTTAGCTTAGCTTACCTTACATTACCTTACCTTACCTTACCTTACCTTACCGTTATTCTGTATAATATTGACAAATAAACACCAAGTGTCATTCGTACGCTATATCTAACCCATATCCGACGATATCTTTCTTTTGTGGGAATTCTATTTCTACTGTATCGTCATGTTTGTGTGCCGAATTTCTTAATCTATAAACGGCCTTAAGTGTTTGGCATTGCATCAATGTATACCCCCATACTTTAACTTAACATTATCCATCATCCAGCTTTATTTCTATCACTTCCGTTGTTGTCCATCTTTGCTATAATACAATTCAGTATTTCTCTCCACTTTTGTGGCCTGGATAGTAAAGACGCTGCGTTTAAAACCTTCTCATCTCTAACCGCTACGGGTTCGAATCCCACTGGGAGCGTGACGTTCTAACGGATGCGGGAGGACTCCAGTAATGGTTCTACCCTGGGAAAAGTGGATTGTCTGTCTACACCATTAACAATCAACCGTCATAATTTGATAAAGCTTAAAACGGGCTGAAAATGACCTAAAGCACCATTCAACCAAACAGCATTCCTACACTTTAGTGCCGATGGCTGATATTTCGTTTCAATGAAACTCATACAAAACACTGTTTGGCTCTAGCAAGTATTCGTATTACCAGTTCGTATTACCAGATGGGCGCCGAGTCAGGGCTGCCACATTTCCAAATAAAATCTCGGAATCTCAGGATTGCTCCGTATTTCTCCGGACCACTGGATATAAAGCTAAAATATTGGGATTTTCAATTAAAAATGAACACCTGATATATAATTGATTACCATACACTGCTGAACAAACAAAACGGTGCTTTAAAAATTAAATTAAACAATTATTTACTATCAATATCAAACCACTTTAATAATTAATATATTGCATTTTAAGTATAAATATATTGTATAAAAAATAAGCGCGCAAAATTATAGAAATAATTAAGCCGCAGCTAAAATTTCCATTGAAATTTATAAATCTGAAGAAAAAAATTCATGATTTTAAGTTAAACTGTTTTGGCAGTCCTGCTGAGTCAGTTGATATATTATCGACCCCACTTTCAAATCCTTTTACTGTCATGCATTTTTTAAAGTTTTTTGTTCTGGATATTGTTTTGTTTCAAATGGCTATTCGTTAGAATATAGCATTGCCATAAATAATGTCACTTTAGAAAATCAATTGTGCTGTAACTATCTAGTTAGAGTTCGTTTCGAACAATGGATTCTACAAACCTTTGTAACATCTCGTACACTGCTTCGCAGCATTACTCGAATTTAAATCGAAGGTTTCCATATTGATAACGTCTTTGAGCCTTAGATTCCCGCCAAAACAAAATTAAAAATGAAAGTTATCATCCAAAGTTTGCAATGTTATTCAGCCAATTGCTCCATCATAGTTTATTTACAAGAAAGCAGTGATAAAACTTTCATCTGCATTGTAAAAAACAAACACTCAACGCAAATTATACATCAACATGTGTGGCAAGCGGCTATATTGTTTACATATCAACAGCGCACTATATTCTGTGCCGATGTCTTTCGGCTAACTACGGTGGCATAGACGTGACATGTGAGAAAAATAATTTATCTCGTGGCCACGAGTTATTAAGTCGTTGGCACGACTTATTATGTTGTGGCCACGACTTATTATCTCTTGGCCGACACTTATTTATCTCGTGGCCACGACTTATTATCTCGTGGCCACGACTTATTTATCTCGTGGCCACGACACAATTAGCCAATCAGAAGTGCTGAAAAAATCACTAGAAATCGCGACTTGGACAAATTTCCTTGTGACTTGGGCTCCCTCTCCCACCTACCGGCGCCCCCACCCACCAACCCCTCCGGCCACGCCCATTTTTTTATATTTTTTATGTTGCCTGCCACCCTCCCCAGCCCCAACCCAACCCACCCCGCCTAACCCAAACCCGCCTAACCCACTCGAAACCCAATATATATATATATATTTTTTACATATTTCTGTGTTGTTTTGGTCTATTCACAGACTTATAGCTATGTTTCCCCCCTTACCACCCCACCCCCACCCCCACCCACCCCCCACCCTCCGCCTAACCCACTCGAAACCTGATATTATTATTTTTTACATATTTCTGTGTTGTTACGGTCCATTTCTAGATTTATAGCTATGTTGCCCCCCCCCCCCCCTCCCCCACCCCCACCCCACACCGACCCGACCCCGCCTAACCACGCGAAACCTGTTTTTTTTTTACATATTTCTGTTGTTTTTTGGTCCATTCATAGACTTATAGCTATGTTGTCCGCCCCACACCCCCTCCCCCACACCCTCACACCCCACGCCCAACCCGCTCGAAACCCGATATTTTTTCTTACATATTTCTGTGTTGTTTTGGTCTATTCATAGACTTATAGCTATGTTTCCCCCTACCCACACCACCCCACTCCGCCTAACCCACTCGAAACCAGATCATCCCTAGCTTCCGCCATTTCTATCCAAGTCGCGATTTCTAGTGCTTTTTTCAGCATTTCTAATTGGCTAATTATGTCGTGGCCACGAGATAAATAAGTCGTGGCCACGAGATAATAAATCGTGGCCACGACTTAATAACTCGTGGCCACGAGATAAATTATCTTTCTCACATGTCACGTCTGTGCCACCGTAGCTAACAGATGGGGAAATGAGGCCCTAAATTGGGTACATCAGTTTAATAAAGAGCTGTTATTAATCTTAATACTGTGTTTATTGTGTCGGAAAAAAGTTTCGAATACAAGTAAAACAAATAAAAAGTAGTAACAAGATAATATTGAAAGCATTTTGCTTTCGTTCCAATCCATTTACCTATTGTATGTAACATTTGTATAATGCGTTATCTTTGAATAAAATATGTTTAAACCAAAGTATGTTTACTTATCTACTTTCCTTGTTAAGCATAATAATTACGAGGCCCACAAAAAGGGCATTATTTTTTATTAAGCAGGGCTTAAAGACGTGAGCTATTGGGATTACCATTCGAGTGTCTTCCTTCCTTAACATTTGCTTTAAAATATACTTCACAGCAAGGGCTTGTTAATTTTGATCATGAACAATCTTTAGATTAGGGTCATTCAAATTTGTTAAAATTAGGTCAACATGAGTTCCAAGATGTTACTAAAGATCGTAGATAACAATACAATAAAATCATCTCAAAAACTGCAAACACTGTTTTCGACAGATTTTGCTTAGAAATGATAGCTAGGTAATAAACGACCAAGCTTGTTCAAATGAAGTTGACAAAACTGGCCGCACCAATTGGGGCAGGGGGTGTGAGGAGTGTGTGGGCGGCTCCAGGGTTTGCATAATGAGGGTTCACATGTTTTCCCTAGACTTGCTTCGGGAACACTTGAGAATTATACTATGAAAGCACGAGGCATAGATTTATAATACTTAGCATATAGCATTAGCTTATAGTTCTGTATCAAGTTTTTTTTAAATGATGATCCTGAGGTAAATTGTGCCCGCTCAGGGTCACAGTGTTACCTAGAGTTGTATAAGAAACTCATTGACAAATATACTTCTCTGAAACTATGATAGTTGAGTAATATAATGCCTTATGGTCATATATTTATTTAGAGTTTTATAGAGTTATACAGGGGCATATTAAAAACAATCGTCAAAAAAAGATTTCATCATGGTTCGTCATACTTCACCATATAAACTTGATCGCTGGTTATCGCTGGTTATACATGCATGTTCGTGACCTAAACAATTTACATATAACCATTTTATCAACATAAGAATAGTTCCACAGTGATACATTTGTCAATTTAAAACATTTCCAACAGCCGAACATGATCAAGTCCACAAGCAAATACTTCTATCAGAAAGGACACTAGGTCAAATGGTAAATACTGAAACATTGAAAAGATGGACAGTGCCAGGTCCATAAATAGATAGCATTTTAACTGAAGTAAATAAAAAGGACAATGTTGTAATAAAACAACATAAACAGACAACCAGCACTCAGACAAGGATGTTTGACCATGTTAAATCAATTATCAGCACCAAGGACGCCCTAGAAATGTTTTGACAAATGACTGTCAGTGAGAGAGGCAGAGGAAACAGAAAATGAAAGGTACATCTTTTGTAAAAGTGAAAACATCAATCATTCTATGACCAACAAAGGAAACCCAACTTTCCACAATTCCGATGCAAGGGAAACACAAAGAACCGATGATTAACAATGAGAAACGGTACAATACCACCATCATTGGCAGTACAAAGTAAAATGAATTGACTCTTTATCGGTGTAACTCAATGAAACTATGCAGACAAAACTTTTCCTCAATTTCAAAGCACTCAGTAATCATGAATAATGTGTGAAATGGCAAATATACAGTTCTTGTCAGAGCTGCCACAAAGAGAGCGGAAGGATGTACTGGTATAGCAATCCGGGGACCTGCCCAACTATTACTAATGAATAGATTCCTATGGTTCTGTAACATGATCGTAGGATAGCCTCCGATATACGGGACCACCTGGTTTACGTCTCCATCTGATGGTTGCGGCTAAGAGAAAGGGTCTCGCCCAACAACACAATGATGCAACTCAGTGACGCAAACGAAGCTTGAATCCAGGTGTCCAAGTGTCAATTCACCGCGTTATCCACTGGAATATGCCATCACTCGACCTATGGAGAGAGAATGCAAGCAATGAGGATGCTAAAGCTTTTATATATCTCCTCTTCATGTAACCACGAAGACTCAGATTACATGCTACTTCACATTGCCTGAATCATGAAACAAGAGCGTAATGATAATGTCATAGTCTAGCTGTAACAGACGTAAGCTTATGTGTTGTGTATACGTTGTATTTTGGCTTGGCAGTTCGAACCTCTTCATACTTAGGCTGCTTGGGGACAGTTTATCACAGATGCCACTGGACTTCTTCCTTGTATCATAGCAAAACCTTCCCCTAGCCGTGTGCGTCATGTTGGGATGAAAGCCAAGAGGTCCCGTGTATCGTATTCCTTTTCTTTCATGCAATATCTGCCTGTGACATAAAGCGTTTTGCTATGTCGAAGCTAATACATTTTTTTCAAACATAACATCAGCACCAGATGCAAACGAAGGTGGTTGATCTCTCGATGATAGAAAAAAGTGTGTTTTTCCTGTATACTGGAGTATTCACACGTCTGTACATGTAGCACGGAAGCACATGCTCTCTTAGAGACACAGCCACACAAAGAAACATACATCCACCAAGCAGTGCACTGGTCAACATATCAGAAAGGCGGTTTACCAGGCTCGTCATATCATTGGCTAAATGCGCTTAAATTGCCCTAGAACTCCAATGCTATCAGACTAGGGTTAGGTTCAGACACGACTGGATCACATTGTTTGGAGGACACTAGCTGAGGCATCAAAAGTATGTCGTCAAAAGTATGTCGTGAACTTTTTCGATGCAAACTATCCTGCTCTAGTTGTTGTAGGTGCCGGAAGGCCAACCTCCACTGCTATGCGTCTACAGTGGCCAGTGTGCCCTCCACTGCTATGCGTGTACAGTGGCCAGTGTGAATGTCAGTATAAATTACAGAACAGTCAGTATCACTTACCAAGGAAACCGTCTTGACTATCGCATATGTTATTGAATGTTGAATATATTTAACAAAGAATTGGCATGGCATTAATCATGTTAATAAAGAGCTAAATATTCATCAACGTAAATCTTATTACATTGAAATGAAACAGTCTTTTAAATTATTTATAACAAAATAGTCAAACAATATATAATGAGAGCTGAACAAACTGAGTCAGCTTTAAATGAGAGTCAGCTTTAAATGAAGTGCACAGTAAATACTTCAAAACAGATTACATGTTTCAATAAACAATGTATTTTTTTAACAATAATTTGTATAAACAGATTATGTATTGATAATTAATTGAAATGGTATATTCTTAATTTTGTTTTTTTGAAGGAATTAATGTTTTCCATAACATCAATATGTGGAATGATATTATTTGTGAATTATAATAATGTTATAAATAAAAAAAGACGTTCTCCCTTAATAACGTGTTTAAGCAGGAAATGCTCCCTTTAGGGCCTCAATGGCATATTTTTGTTAAAATGGATTACTAAATCAATTAAAAGCTTAAAAAGACAGCTTTAAACTTGGTGCTTTGTAAATAAATCAAAGTAATATATACGAAATGTAAGTCAGTGCTGTTATGTTGCCATGATATATGGCTATTACACATTCATATAGGCTGGACGATGTTATATTGACATTGTATCAACAACATTACAGTAATATGTATCCACATATCCACCCGCTATGAAGATATTAATGTATTGTATTACATAAGTAGGTAAACAAATATAATTTGCAGAATGCAGTTATTTTTATGGATTAAAAATGTACGTTTTTATCTTTCAATGGTGTTTAAGCAATAAAATACCCTACTTTTTGGCCCCCATGCCATATTGCTGTTGGTATGGTGACAAATATATATTTGAAATGATAGTATAGTTATTAAATGGTTCTTACAATGTTATAAATGTTATAAGTGACCGATCCAGTAAATGCAGTATATTATTTTTTTATCTGAAAAACATCAGATACCCCTTTTAGGGTCTCATTGTACTGACATAGAGGGGTCCTCACGTCTCTCTCCTGCATTTTATTTAAAGTACATATCCTAAGGTATAATCATGTAAAGTTTCATGCTTTCTTCCGGAAGTCCAATTTGACCCCTATATGGCTTATACATACCAGACTATATTTATAAGTAAGTTAACTGATTCATACGGGGATAATCACAGCAAGGTATGCAAAATAATGATTTTGACGTGTTATAATGCATTATATGGCCAGTAAAGGATTTTGCATAATGTTGCAGTGAGTTCCATATATGGTTATTTACTAAGACGTCATATTTCTCAAAATGGCGTCTACAATATCAATTTTAGAACAACCTTCAAATGGTCATATCTTCTTTTTTTACTATATGATTTTGATAATTCTTACACCGTTTACTATGTTTTTTCAGAATTCTCAATAATAGATATTGTTTGGCTGTGTCACTACATTCCCTTTAAGATAAGACTGGGATAGAACACGTAATGTGATTTTTATCATGTCGATCTGTATAATTCTGCCGAGAAACAAGGTGCATGAGATTATAAGAATCCATCATGAGTATCCATGTGAGATAGGGAAATCTCACCCGAGTGTCAGAATTGTAACCAGGGACGAGGCTCTGCCGAGTTCCTGTTTGCAATTCTGATCCCGAGGGTGAGATTTACCGATCTCACATAGATAAACTCATGATGGATTATTTTTCTCCCATTATGAGCTTAGTACAGGCATACTTCAATGACTGTATTTGATTGTATGCTAAATAAGGCGACTTCAACGTCACCAACGTGACGACATGACGTTTCATGTAAGAGTCGCGTGTCATGTAAGATAGAGTTTTCTTGCATACCGGACAAGGAAATCCGTCATTTTACCGGGGCTAGATATTTCCATCTCACCCTAGGGTCGAGATAAAATTCACGCGCAACAATAATGACGTCAATAACGTGAACAGATGCATGACGTCATTGTGTTAACAAACATTAAAATGTTAGTCATTGGTGACGTCGATGCACAAAATGTCATTGATATGCAAGAAAAAGAATCCACCATGAGTTTATCCATGTGAGATTATAAGTATCCATCATGAGTATCCATGTGAGATAGGTAATTCTTGCATACCGGACAAGGATATCCGTCATTTTACCGGGGCTAGATATTTCCATCTCACCCCAGGGTCGAGATAAAATTCACGCGCAACAATAATGACGTCAATAACGTGAACAGATGCATGACGTCATTGTGTTAAAAAACATTAAAATGTTAGTTATTGGTGACGTCGATGCACAAAATGTCATTGATATGCAAGAAAATGTATCCACCATGAGTTTATCCATGTGAGATAGGTAAATCTGGTCCACATTGCGTAACATGCGTCGGCGACGTCAAACGTCAATAATTGCGAAAAATAAGTTCGTTTTTGCATTTCGTTTAGGAAATGAAGTTGTAATAATAAATGGCTTGTTAATAATTTGTACCCATCTACTATTTACCTATCTCACATGGATACTCATGATGGATACTTATAATCTCACCCGAGGGTCATAATTGTAACCAGGGACGAGGCTCACATGGATAAACTCATGGTGGATTCTTTTTCTTTCCATTATGATGTGGTCACTTTTCATTAAGATGTATTCACTTTCCATTATGATGTGGTAAGTTTCTATTATGATGTGGTTACTTAACATTATGATGTGGTTACTTTACATTATGATGTGGTCACTTTTCATTAAGATGTATTCACTTTACATTATGATATGGTCATTTGTCATTATGATGTGGTTACTTAACATTATGATGTAGTCACTTTCCATTTTGATGTGGTAAGTTTCTATTATGATGTTGTCACTTTACAATTATGATCTGGTTACTTTGCATTATGATGTGATAAGTTTCTATTATAATGTGGTCACTTTACATTAAGATGTCGTCACTTTCCATTATGATTCGGCAGGGGCGTACCCAGACGATTTCGAAGTGGGTGCAGGAGTCGGGGTCAGGGTCAATGGGCGAAGCCCCGGTGGGGAGTTAGCGGGGTGAAGCCGCTGAAGGTGTACACATATTAGTGTAGCATTTAAGGTAATATTAGCACGTCTTTGAACAATACTATAGATTTGAAGGGCTTGGTGGTGAAGTGGTAAAGTGCTGACCTCACGTTCCAAAAGTCGCGGTTCGAGCCCTCCCGGACACGAATCCGATTGCCTCTCATTAGCGGCACAACGACGTTAGTGTTGGTTTCAACCCAAGAGTGATTTACATTAGCTCTAGAAACTTGTGAAACTCAAACAATGTTGTGCGATCGATCCAGCACGTCGAGCGCCATGGCCTACTGATTATAGGATGTTGGCTTTGGGTAATCCCGTCTATAAACAAAAGAGTAATTATAACAACTGGCAATACGGAACATATTTGGCCCATGTATAAGAACATCTGCTTCTACTGGGTGATTATAAGAATTAAATAAACTTATTTTGTTGAAGTTTGACTTTAATGATCACTTGAACAAAATCATCCATTCCATTATGATGTGGTCACTTTACATTACGATGTGGTCTGTTTTCATTATGATGTGGTAAGTTTCTATTGACCTCGCGCACGTTACTGGTCCACATTGCGTAACATGCGTCGGCGACGTCAAACGTCAATTATTGCGAAAAATAAGTTCGTTTTTGCATTTCGTTTAGGAAATGAAGTTGTAATAATAAATCGCTTGTTAATAATTTGTACCCATCTACTATTTACATGTTTAATGAAAAACTAACAACATCATTATGTGATGCAACTAAATTTTAATCAGATGCTTGGGTAAAAAATTAAAATATATCACTACGGATTATCTTCTTTATAATCCAAATACATTTCTCCAAATATATATTAACAAAGAACATGTACGATGACACGTGCGTACACATATACCAAGTACGTCAGTTCTAATTCTGATGTACACTTATTTGTTACTAGTATACTACGACTCATTATCGTCCAACGTGTCCAGAATTGTATGATGCAAAGCCTCCGGCACATCTACCGTATTTCTTCACCCACATCTACCGTATTTGATCACCCACATCTACCGTATTTCTTCACCCACATCTACCGTATTTCTTCACCCACATCTACCGTATTTGATCACCCACATCTACCGTATTTCTTCACCCACATCTACCGTATTTGATCACCCACATCTATCGTATTTCTTCACCCACATCTACCGTATTTGATCACCCACATCTACCGTATTTGATCACCCACATCTACCGTATTTCTTCACCCACATCTACCGTATTTCTTCACCCACATCTACCGTATTTGATCACCCACATCTACCGTATTTCTTCACCCACATCTACCGTATTTGATCACCCACATCTACCGTATTTCTTCACCCACATCTACCGTATTTCTTCACCCACATCTACCGTATTTGATCACCCACATCTACCGTATTTTTTCACCCACATCTACCGTATTTGATCACCCACATTTACCGTATTTCTTCACCCACATCTACCGTATTTCTTCACCCACATCTACCGTATTTGATCACCCACATCTACCGTATTTCCTCACCCACATCCACCGTATTTCTTCACCCACATCTACCGTATTTTTTCACCCACATCTACCGTATTTGATCACCCACATCTACCGTATTTCTTCACCCACATTTACCGTATTTGATCACCCACATCTACCGTATTTCTTCACCCACATCTACCGCATTTGATCACCCACATCTACCGCATTTCTTCACCCACATCTACCGCATTTGATCACCCAAATCTACCGTATTTCTTAACCCACATCTACCGTATTTGATCACCCACATCTACCGTATTTCTTCACCCACATCTACCGTATTTCTTCACCCACATCTACCGTATTTCTTCACCCACATCTACCGTATTTGATCACCCATATCTACCGTACTTCTTCACCCACATCTATCGTATTTGATCACCCACATCTACCGTACTTATTCACCCACATCTACCGTATTTCTTCACCCACATCTACCGTATTTGATCACCCACATCTACCGTAATTTCTTCACCCACATCTACCGTATTTCTTCACCCACATCTACCGTATTTGATTACCCACATCTACCGTATTTCTTCACCCACATCTACCGTATTTGATAACCCACATCTACCGTATTTTTTCACCCACATCTACCGTATTTGATAACCCACATTTACCGTATTTCTTCACCCACATCCAGCGTATTTGATCACCCACATCTACCGTATTTCCTCACCCACATCTACCGTATTTCTTCACCCACATCTACCGTATTTGATCACCTACATCTACCGTATTTCTTCACCCACATCTACCGTATTTGATCACCCACATCTCACGTATTTCTTCACCCACATCTGCCGTATTTCTTCACCCACATCTACCGTATTTGATCACCAACATCTACCGTATTTCTTTACCCACATCAGGGAGTAAGTACATCGGAAATATCATCAGCGAAGAAGGACTGAGGCCTGACAAAGATAAAATAAAAGCTATAATGGAAATGCCTTCCCCTGAGGATAAGGCAGGTGTACAACGCCTCCTAGAGACAGTGAACCTTCTTGCACAATACATTCCCAATATCTCTGAAATTACCGCGCCCCCAGTAATTTGCTACGCAAGGACAATCGTTTTATCTGGGAACATGAACAAAAGAAGTCATTAGAACAAATAAAAACAGTGCTAACAAAAGAACCTGTTCTGAGTTTCTATGGCGTAACAAAGGAAGTAACAATACAAGCCGATGCCTCTCAAAATGGTATTGGTGCTTGCTTACTGCAAGACGGACATCCCATCGCGTACTCATCAAGAGCACTGACGGAAACTGAAAAGTGGTACGCCATGATAGAGAAGGAATTACTAGCCGTAGTGTTCGCTACATCTAAGTATCATGCGTACATATATGGAAAAAACGTGAATGTACAAAGCGATCATAAACCTTTGGAAAGCTTATTGAAGAAACCTCTATTAGTAAGTGGAACACCGCCACGACTTCAAAGGATTTTATTACAGCTCTAGAAATATGATATAAATCTGAAATATACCCCTGTAAGTACATGTTTGTAGCTGATACACTGTCACGTGCATATCTAAATGAGACGGATCCGGAAACGATGGAAGATGCTGAGGAACTGAACGTCACATTTCACTCATTGATGCAAAATCATCCTATGGATGATAATCAAATGAATGAAATTAAGACAGCCACCGCAAATGACGAAACCCTCGTGCTACTGCATAAAACTATCAACGAAGGATGGCCGCATCATGTGAAAAGCCTTCCACTAACAATGCGACCATACTGGAATTTCAAAACATCAATACACATTATAGGTGATGTTTTGTTCCTAGACAATCGAGTCATAATTCCAGAAGAAATGAGAAGTAAAATGCTGACCCTACTTCATGAAGGTCAAATGGGAATGGTAAAAACAAAAAGCCAGATCCTGTGAGTCTATGTTTTGGCCAGGAATGAAACATGACATTGAAAACGTCTGTTCCACATGTGCGACGTGCAACAGGTATAAAAGGCAAAATCAAGAAGAACCCCTGAAGCAGCACGCAATACCACAAAGACCATTTCAGAAAGTAGGTGTCGACTTATTTGAGTACAGAA